>PVIH01024276.1:0-23092 GCA_004025045.1 Sigmodon hispidus | reverse complement strand
TACAGGGATGGAAAAAAAAATTCAGAGGGAAAGCTGAACACAAAGAAAATATATGTGTAGTAATCTTATTTGCATTTCCACCCTTGATAAGCCATGCTTATGATTATTATCCTCTGTATAGTTATTGTTAACTCTTCGGCATTTTTAAATTCTTTTTACTGTTTTTTTGATAAATACAAAATAAAGAAGGAAAAAAAACAAAAAAAACATATAGGTATATGAGTGATCTCAATAGACATGCATCCTGCCATAATTTTCATTTTTAAGTAAGGTAATAAAGAACTAAGGGATATAAAACTAATTAGGTTACCTTATGTTTATATATGTAGGACAGGGATGATTAAATCCAGCTTCTCATGTCTTTGAAGTACAAGATTGAGATGTCATGGCCACTAAGTGAATTGATCAGTATTATTTGATTTGCATGCTGATAATCCAGGACAAACACATTTCAACTTGCAGTTAAACATCCATCTGAGCTAGAGATAAAGAAAGGAGGGTTCTTCCCTGATGGAACCTGACATTGTAAGGAATCTATACTGCAATAGGAAAATAATTTAACAATAAAAAATGGATCCGAGTGAGTTATAAATACCAACAAACAAGATTCAATTTACTCACATCTCCTATTTGTAGGAGGCTGTTACAAAACTAAAAAGTCAGTGTGGTTCAAAATTTTTAAATTGTGTTCCCGTGTTCAAAACAATAATTATTTAATGCTAAAGCAGTTATAATCAAAAGCTTTACAGAATGTTAGAAAACATTTATCCATAAATATTGTTCAGTTCCTGGTACTTGCAGCAATAATTAAATTACAAATGATAAATATTGCATCAATGGATATGTATTTACAAAAAAAGTTATTACAAAAGGCAATTGTATACTAAACATCACAATCTATAGAGTAACATCATATCCTCAGCCTGAAAAAATACTGAACAGTTTCGACCCCATTAGACAAAGACACATTCACAAGTGTAATGCTTTGAAGAAAAGTTCAAGACATAATAGGACTTTGGCATGGTTTAAGACTGTGAGAGTTAAACAAAGCAATTTGTATAAACTAGAGTAACTACCTCTACTTTATCAGACCAAATTAGCTTAAAGGTGGAATTTAACAACACAAATTGCTGAAATCCGACAAACTCCAGGAAACTGAATTATCAGTGGGTCAAAAAGAAATAAAGGATAAAAATAGAAAACTTTCTTGTAGTGAGCTAGTTTTGGCCCATCTAGCTTGTCCTAGCCCTGAGGTTTAGACACACAGTCATATACTGTATGAAATTTTTGACCTCTACAGGCCCATCGTCTATATAATTTTTGTAACGTTCTCACTGCTGCTTAGTTCTAAATTTAAATTATTTTATTTTTATTTATATATGTCTTGCCATGTGGCTTACTTGTATTTTATTTCATCTTGCTTCTTGGGCAACTCGATCTCATCTCTGAGAGACTCTGCCCTCCTTCCCCTTTATCTATGCTTGAATTTCCCAAGTGCCTAAAAGTTGCTCTGCAATAGGTCAAAACCTTTGCTTTAATATGCAAAGGTATTAACAGAATACACAAAGACATTCCACATCACTTCCTAAATTTAAATAAAAATGAAGGCACAACATTCGCAAACTTATGGGACTTCAGGAAAGCACTGCTAATAAAAAAGTTCATAATACAAAGTGCCTACATAAAAAAGTGGATAAATCTGACACTAATGACTTAACAGCAAAACTTCAAGCCTATAAGAAAAAGAACCAATCTCATCCAGGGAGAATAAGTGCCAAGAAATAAATTGAGAGATGAAATCAATAAATAAAAATAAATAGAACAATATAAAGAATCAATGAAACAAAGATTTGGTTCTGTGAAAAAAATCAATAAAATACATAAACCCTCATTTACACAAACCAAACTGAAAAGAGAGAACATCCATGTTAACAAAATGAAGTGTGAAAGAAAGATATAACAATAGACAATAAAGAAATACAAAGAATCATGTCATATTTTAAAAACTTGTACCTCACCATAGAAAAACAAAACAAAATGGACATTTATCTGGATAGAAAAAATTAAATAAAGATCAGATTAACAACTTAAATATGTTAAAAACCCTCAATAAAGTAAAAGTAGCCATCAATAGTCTTCTAAACAAAAAAAAAAAATGAAAGAAAGAAAAAAAAACACCCAAGGTGCAGAGGGTGTCATCCCAGAATTTTACGAGAATTAAATAGTTAATACCAATGCCTTTCAAATTGATTCACACATAGAAACAGAAGGAATATTGCCAAAAATTTTTTATAAGGCTATATTTACCTTGAGACCAAACACCCAAAAGATGCAAATAAACAATACAACTGCAGACCAAACTTTATCATAAAAAGTGATAAAAGAATACACAATAAAATACAACTAAAATTTAAAAACACATAAGAAATTATCCACTATGATCAAAAATTTCATTCTGGAGATGCAGAAATAATTCACCAAATAAAAATCTGTCATTGTAATTTACCATGCAAACAAACAAAAAAAAAATCATGTGATCATTTTGCTTTATGTTGAAAGTATCTCTGACATATTCCAACACTTTTTTGATAAAGGTCTTATAGAAATCAGTGATATAGGGAACATACCTAAACACAATAAAGGCCTTGTACAGCAAACAAATATCCAACATAGAACTAAGTGGAAATAAACTCAAAGTTATTCCACAAAATTCAGGGAAAAGAGAAGGTTATCTACTCTCCCTATACTTATTCAATATGGAAATTAAAGTTCTAGATAGAGCAATTAAAACAATATAAGGAGCTCAATGCCATACAAGTTGGAAAAGAAGTCAAACTTTCATTGTTTGTAGATGATATGGTAGTATGACCCTTTTGCATGGTGTTTGAACACAATCACCTTCAAATTAGTACACTTACTTCCTTCTGTAGGTATAAACTCAAACTATTGTCTCTAG
Organism: Sigmodon hispidus; assembly: GCA_004025045.1. NCBI lineage: Eukaryota > Metazoa > Chordata > Mammalia > Rodentia > Cricetidae > Sigmodon > Sigmodon hispidus. The sequence goes on along the minus strand of PVIH01024276.1, from coordinate 20,136 downwards.
AAAAGATGGTTGATTGTCCAGCTTCCTGGTAAGACTCTATTTTTGCTGAGGGCCACAATCTTCACTGGTCACAGCTGTCCCTTCTCACATGAAACTCATTTCTGGCCTTCCTTGTTATTGGGGGCATTTCCATGGACTTGTTTACAGGGTTCTGCCATGAAAAACTCTTCTGGATGCTGATGGGCTCCTGTTGATAGTGTGTTGGATGCCCAGAGTAGTGCTGATGGACCTATGTAGTGGCTAGCTTTGGATATGGCACCCACTTGAAGAATCAGGAAATTTTTAGGAGTGGCTTGTTGGTTTGGGCTTAACCCTGGTGCCTGTTCTGAATGATGATGAGCCTCTAGGGATAGTTGGCATGGTTATGGACATTGTTCCAACATCTACTCTAATAGCTGATAAGCTGCTTAGCTGTAGTTTACATTGCCCTTCTAGACTACTCAGCTGGGTGATGACCCAGATTTGTCATGTTACCTCCCACTCTGGGCCTCAACAATGATAAATTAGCCAGTAAAACATTTCTCCAATCTCACCTCTAGATGTGTGCTTGAGACTCTCAAGCCACTTCGTCTTAGGGCTAACCAAGACACCACCAAGTTTATCCATTATTATACAAAGACATGGCCTAAGTGCTGCTTAGATAATAATTCAAAATGGTTGCCTAAGGGCTAACTGAACCCCCATATTTTACAGAAGCTATCTAACTTTGGCCAGCATATGGGAAAATGGAGTATTCCTATATGCAAGCCTTTTCATATCTCAGCACTAAATCTTCTCTTCTGGCTTCCTGCTCCACTGCTCACTTGCTTCTAGCCACTCCATCAGTCCCTGAAGACTCGGAAACTCCTATAGATCCTGCTAATGACACCCCCACCTTTAGAATCTCAAAGCTCTCCTGCTGCTCCTCTCTAGAAACTCTAAACCTGGCTCATTCATTTACCCCAACAGTCACTCACACTTGTGCTTTTAGTAATCCTAAACAAGTTCTCCCTCTGCAGGAAGTGGTGGGAGTAGATGGGATAATGAACATTTTACTCCTTTTCCTCTGTCACAACTTTCTCAGGTGTCAAAAATTGGGCTCTTATAATTCTCCCTTTACCATCTTTATAAAGGAATTCCAATATATCACTCAATCCTATGATCTCAATTTTCATGATATATATACTATTTTGACAAATAATCTCCTCCCCGAAGAGCATAGGCAAATTTGATAACAGGCCACAATGCATGCAGATGAGGTTCACCAAAGGAATGTAGCACAACCCCCAGGAGCTGATGTTGTATTAAGTTTTTCCTGGCCCATTTGGGGCCAGAGAGTTTGCGACCTGGCACGACCCACAGGGGCGGTTTGGAACCTGGTCTGCATGCCCACGGCTTTTGTCCCCCAAAGAAATTAAATCACATGCTTATATCTTCTACACTGTTTGGCTCATATCTTAAGCACATTACTAGCTAGCTCTTTCATCTTAATTCAGCACATTTCTATTAATTTACTCACCATGTGGCTCCCAGCCCATGGCTGGCTGGTACCTCTACATGTCTGCTCCTCTTGGGGGTCTGATGGAGAGAGACTAGCTCGACCCTTTCCTACCTGCCTGCCCTCTGATTCTCCACCCACTTCTACAGTGCTCTACATAGGCCAAAACAGCTCCTTTATTTACATTATACAGAGAACTTTCCACCACAAGCTGAGGCTGTTTCAGATGTAGTCCCATAGTGGAAATACAACACACCAAGGGGAGTCTTAGCTAGAGATAATTTTGTGACATGCTTACTGGCAGGTCTGTGTAGAACTGCTCTAAAGCCAGTCTATTTTAAAAAATAGCAAGAGGTACAACAGGACAAATGCTGGTCAATTTTGAAAAGTTGTAAGAGGTAGAAGAGGACAAACAAGAGAATCCTTCCCAGTTTTTGCAAAGTCTCACAAATGTGCTCTTATAATATACCAACTTATATCCTGAGAGTGATGAGGAAATGGAAATCCCCATGACCACTTTTTGCCCAGTGCTGCCCCAACATTGAGTCTAAACTCAAGTTTCTTGAGAGGGGCCTGCTGAATACACAGGCAGAAGTCTTAGCACTGGCTTATTATTATTATTATTATTATTATTATTATTATTAACAAAGAAGTCACACTTTCTATCCCTGTATATCTTTATTCAAGGTCCCTTCCCCCTCCCACCATATCAGGTCATTCTTTCTTCTCCACACCTCCCCATCCCCACACTGGGCAGGCAGCAGACTGAACCAATATTGCTTAGTTCAGTCTCCACTCCTGACAGATCCAGTTTTGTCCCCCCTCCATCAACAGTGAGTCATGTGTATCCCTTTTATGGTGCTCCTTGTTATATAGATTCTCTGGAACTTTGAGATGTAGTCTGGTTGTTCTTTGCTTTATATCTACTATCTATTTATGAGTGAGTTATTACCGCATTTGTTTTTCTTAATCTGGGTTAACTCACTCAGGAATGATATTTTCTAGTCTCATCCATTTGCCTGCAAATTTAATAATGTCACTTTATTTAATGGTGTTTGGGTGTACCAGATTTTTTTTATCAATTCTTTGGTTCAGGGATATTTAGGCTGTTTTTAGGGTCTGGATACTATAAATAATGATGATAGGAGCTCGCTGACTCTGGACTGACATCTGGAAAACCTGTATGAAACCAAACTAGGTATTCTGAATGTGGACAATGGTTGTATGACTTAGAAGTTTATGGGGTCTTTGGCAGTAAAACTAGAATTTAGTAGTATAGCTTAAACTAGCTCTTAGAAACCCATTCCTTGGGACTTGTTTTCTTTAAGGGTCTGGCCACAGGGAGTTTAAATATGCTCCAGTAAGTAAATGAGCAATGTGAATGGGCTTTTTTTTTGTAAATGGAGAGATCATAAGAGTGGATATGAATCTGAAAATACTGATAACTGAGTTTGATGGGGTGCATGATGGAAAATCTCCATAAAGTAACCCATTCTTTATTGAGGGATATATTCCTCAGACTGCATACACAGGGGAGAGACTTGGTCCTATCTCAACTTGATGTACCATGCTTTGTTGACTCTCCATGGGAGAACTTATGTAGTGTAATTATTTTGCATAATTTTCCTGCCTACTAATTTAATAAAACACTGATTGGCTGAAGGTGGATAGAAAGTGTGAGCAGAGCTACCAGGCTGAAAAAAACTCTGGGAACATCTCAGAATAGACTCAGATTCTAGGCCAAAAAACATATACACAACCTTACTCTCTTTGAAGTGTTGATATAGGAGTTGAGAGAGGGAAGGTGAAAGATAAGTAGGATGAGAGTAAGAGGCAATTGTTATAGGAATATAAAATAAAATTAAAAACTTTTAAATAAAAAAATTAATTATTTCTTCAGAAGAAAGAGTTGGAAAAAGATTGTTCAAGCAAAAGAACATAAAAAAGAGCTTTAAAATTAATAGAAAAGAAAGTAGGATGTGGTGGAATGTTCCTTGTATGCTGTAAATAAAGCACTGTTTTGGCCTATGCACAGCACCGTAGAAGTGGGTGGAGGATCAGAGCACATTCAGGTAGGAGCAGGGTGGAGTTAAGCCAGGCTCCATTTGTCCCCTGAAGAAGAAGCGTGTAGGAGTACAGGTGAGCCACGGGCTGTGGGCCACGTGGTGGGAAGATAAATAGAAATGTGTTGATTTAAGATAAAAGAGCTAGCTAGTAATGCGCTTAAGATATGGGCAAAACAGTTTAAAGGATATAAGCCTGTGATTCATTTCTTTGGGGGAACAAAACCTCAGCGGACCAGGCCCCAAATGGGACAGTGCATGAACCAGGTCAGAAACCACAGCCGCATGGTGGGCACAAACCTCCAGACCCAAAACAGGTGCCCAGGAAACTTACTACAACAGATGGCTTCCCAAAGTGGGGCCAAACACCAGCATAAAGACTGAGAAAGTTTAAAAAGCTTAAAGAGTGTTCTAGCTCACTGAAACAGAGCCAAAAGTGGCTTTCTGAATTGCGTATTTGAATTGTTTTATGGTACAGAGACAGAGTAGTGTTGAGGCAGGAATGTAAAATTGGTGAATCCATGGCACACAGCTTAAACTCATACGTTTCATGGAAGCCTTGACATAAGTGTGATTGACTTAAGGTTTTTGCTTATACTGAACGGAAAAGGAAACAGGTAAAAAAGGTTTTTCTGGTAGCAGCATTTTCTGAGTCTGCTCTGGTTGCCAGCAGCAGGCTCCTCCACCACATTGAAATGCAGCCAAAAGGGGCAGAGTCAGCAATTAAAGTGATACAACATTTTAAAAGCTCTTTGGGTTGAAAAATGATTAAGAATTCTTAATAAAACAAATTTAGACTCTCAAAACCTCTAAACAGGGTACAATGTATGTAAAATACACATAGGTTTCAGAGAGAGAGAAAAAAAAAAGAAAAAAGGGGGTAAAGATAGACCTTTAAGAAGGAGAAATAGGAAATAAAGATAAAAAAGCAACAAAAGATGGCAGATAAACAGAGAGTCTGGATTATGGTTTTTATGTTTTGCTTTAATTTTTTAACTTTTAATGAACTAATTGAAGAGATACAATTGATTGCTAAGGCTGCTAAGTTAAACCAACACTTATATTTTAAAGATGTCCTGACTTTAAAATCTGTTTATAAGAACATGTTATTTGGGAAAAGAGTTTCTGCTTTTGTCTCCACAGAAGATAAAAACCTGTGGATTGGTTCCAGGCAAATGTGGTTCCATTTGCCAAGGCCACCTGAATGAACATTCTCAGCTTCCAAGAAGCCATTTGAGATGAACTAGCTTCAAAACCCCATGAAATCAAAGTCCTTTGACAGCATGAAACAGTAAAAGAAAGAAAGCTTCCTCCAATTTCCCCAAAATACTACTTATTAATGTTTGTTTTCATTATAAATGGTTAATGGTTATGGTCAATCTTAAAAAAAATGGAGGAGGATATGATATAGAAATGATTAGAAAAGATAAGTGGATTTTGTTTTATTGATATAAACTTAAGATTAATTTTGTTATGCTGTATGGATTTTTCTACTGTTTATTAAGGTATGATGCTGATGTAACTCATTTAAAATTGTAATGTGTCATTGAGAAATGCAGATTAATAGTCATCTATAACCATACTTATAGTCATTTTAGTTAGGTTTTTGTAGGTATACAAGATATATTTCAATTAGATAGATAGTCTTCAAACACTTCAAAGACAAGCAAAATATGGCATTTAAATTCTTAAATTATTTTAAGAACTTAGACTTTTCTGGACAGTGAGACAGGTCTGCTTCTGGCAGGACCAATGTATTTCAGGAAAATGATGAGCATTGAAGAAACTTCATGTGGAATTTACTTTGTGGCAACAGTAAGGCACTGGACAAGAAACTGTTCTGGTATTGACTGCTTGACAGTAGGCTGTATAAACTGAACATGCAGGTTCCATAGGAAAGTGACCTCTTAATGTTGGCAGAATAAGTCGAGATGGTCCTTCAGGTTCCTGCTTTGCAGAAAACATTGCAAGACATTCTTCAGGACACAAGGAGATGCAACTGATGGACTGTCTCAGATTTCCTGCATCACTGAAAGGTATGACACAGGCTTTGAACCATAAAGGCTGAGGATGGATACCCCAGCATTATAAAGGAAATTTGCCTGACTGTCCAGGCAGATAGATGTCATCTCTTGACTTTCAAAGTTGCTTGTACTTCCTGTTTATTTGCATAATAATATATCCTTCTGTGGTCTTTGATGTGGTTGAAGGTTTAATAATTATAGGTATAGTTCTTTTTAGTTTAAAAGGTATACTAGTTATGAAACTTTAGACTCACAATGATATAGTAGATAATGGAATATTCTCTTTAATTTTGTGAATACAAATAGACTGGATATTGTGACTATAATTCCTGCTTGAGAGTTGTTCTGTTGCAATTTTGCTATATGGAAATTGAAGCCTTCCTTGTTAATTAGACAGAAAAGAGGAAATGTGGTAGAATGTTCTCTGTATGCTGTAAATAAAGCACTGTTTTGGCCTATGCACAGCACGGTAGAAGTGGATGGAGGATCAGAGCACAGGCAGGTAGGAGCAGGGTGGAGTTAAGCCAGTCTCCATCCATCCCCCGAAGAAGAAGCATGTAGGAATACAGGTGAGCCACAGGCTGTGGGCCATGTGGTGGGAAGATAAATAGAAATGGGTTGATTTAAGATGAAATAGCTAGCTAGTAATGTGCTTAAAATATGGACAAAACTGTTTAAGATGAAACAGTTAGCTAGTAATATGCTTAAAATATGGGCAAAACTGTTTAAAGGATATAAGCATGTGCTTCATTTCTTTGGGGGACAAAACTGCCCACGTGGACCAGGCCCCAAACAGGCTGGTTAGTGAACCAGGTCACAAACCACCACCACGCGACAGGCACAAACCTCTGGACCTAAAACGGGTGCCCAGGAAAAACTTTCTACAAAGTGGGAAATACACTTTTACAAATTGACACAGGCAACCACTTCCTAAATATAACACCAGTGGCACAAAAACTAAGATGAACAATCAATAAGTGGGATGTCCTGAAGCTTCTGTAAGGCAAGGACACTGTGAATAGAACAAAACAACAGCCTACAGAATGGGAAAAGATTTTCACCAACCTTACAAGTGATAGAGGACTGACCTCAAAGATATATAAAGAACTCAAGAATCTAGAGGCCAAAACCTTGATTAACCCAATCAAAAAATGGGGTTCAGATCAAAAAGTATAATTCTCAGCAGAAGAATTACGAATGGCTGAAAGGCACCTGAGAAAGTGCTCATTGTCTTTAGTCATCCAAAAAATCAAATCAAAACAACTTTGAGATACCTCCTGACACCTGTTAGATTGGATAAGATAAAAGACACAGATGACAGTCTATGCTGGAGACGATGCAGAGCAAGGGAAACACTCCTCCATTGTTGGTGGCTTGTTCAGCCACATTGCAACGCAGTATGGCAGTTTCTCAGAACATTGAGAATCAATCTCCCCAAGGACCCAGCAATACCACTTTTGGGTGTATATCCTAAAGTTTCACAGTTACACTTCAAAGACATTAGCTCAACTATGTTCATAGTAGCATTATTTGCAGTAATAAGAACCTGGAAACAATCTAGATGTCCCTCAACTGAAGAATGGATTAACAATCTGTGGTACATCTACACAATGGAGTACTACTCAGCAGTAAGAAAAAATGATATCCTAAAATTCATAGGCAAATGGAGGCTTTTGGAGAATATTCTCCTGAGCTAGGTATCACAAACTCAGAAAGAAAGTCAGGGGATGTACTCACTCATTAGTTGACTCTAAACAAACAAACAAAAAAAGCAAAGCATGCCCAAACGGCAAACCACAACCACTGAACAGCTTGGGATCAGAAACCCCTTGACTGACTCCTTGGATCCCACTCCCCCTAGAGGAACACCTGACTCACTCTTGAGGGAGGGGGAGATAGCTGGATCTGCCAGGAGTTGAGACTGAACTAAGCAATGTTGGGTCAGTGGGACCATGGGACTACCTGCTGCTGCCCAGGGAGGGGATGGGGATTTGTGGAGAAGAAAGAATGACCTGTTGTGGTGGGAGGGGCAAGGGAATTTGAATAAGGATATACAAGATAGAAACTGTGACTTCTTTGTTAATAATAATAATAATAAAAGAAAGAAGAAAAAAGAAAGCCTGTTTTTCAAACAGAAGTGTACCAATGTTTATTAAAGAAAAACTATTACAATTTAAATAAAATATTGACCCTCACAAACTGATTGTGGAAGACATGAATGACCTCTTTCACAAATAGACAGGTCAATGCATACAGAAGCAATCAGAAAAATTCTTCATAAACCAAATTGACCTATCAAATATTTACAAAATTTTTTGTACAATTTCAAATGATTATAATTTCTTCTTAACACCTCAAAGAACTCTCTCCAAAACTGAGTATATACTCAAACTGAAAGCAATTCTTAACAGATATAAAAAAGTAAAAGAATTTTCTTTAGTCTTTCTGATTAAAGACAACAGAAAGGATACAAACTCATGAAAACTAAGCAACTCTCTAGAGAATGAGCAATATTTCAAGATAAAAATAAAGTTGAAAATTTAAGACTTACTTGAATTGAACTAAAATAAATACACAGAATATGCAAATTTATGGAACACAATGAAGATTATTCTAATAAGTAAAGTTCAAAGCACAAATTGCCTACATTAAAATATTAAAGAGATTTTATACTAATAAATAACAGCACACTTAAAAGCTCTAGACCAAAAGAAGTACTTACATACAAAGAAACAGATGCTGTGAACTAATCAAAGTGAAGGCTGAAATTAATAAAATAAATACAAAGTAAATAATTCAGAAAAATAATGAAACGAAGAATTGATTCTTAGAAAAAATCAACAAAACTGACATACACCTTTCAAATCAATTAAAAGGCAGAGGAAGAATATCTAAATTATCAAAAGTAGAAACAAAAAAAGAAATAAAGTAGTCAGTAAATGTTTCACACCAAAACACAAACAGTAATCTCATGGTCAGATGGTTGTTGACAGTGGCCATGTCAAAAGAGCAGGAGGTGGCAATTGAAGTTTAGGTATAATCTCACCAGGAAAAAAAGCTTGCATAGGCAAGGCACTAAGACCAGAGACTCCAGAATGTCTTTTGATTCTGATGTACTTGACATGATTCCTGCTGCAATCTTTCTATGCTATTTGATTTGGTATAAATAAGTATATAAATATCCCCACTGAGTTTAATGTACTTTGTTTATCACATGTAAACATTGTTTTATACTGGGAATATTTTTTTTATCTGTGGATTATTATGAAGATGACTTCTTCTTAAGTTTTTCTGTCTACCTGATAATTACAATATTAATTTGAATAGAGTATAAAGATTAATTATATAAACAATGAAGTATTACATATGAACTTGTACCAAAGCTCCATATAATCATTGGCCTAGGTTAATTATTAAAGAAAAAACAGAGTGATAGGCTTGGATTTATTTGCATTTTTCTACACACTACCATTAAACTATGCGAACACCATTTGTTAAAGAAACTACCTTTTTTCCATTGAATATTTTGGACCTCTTAGTCAAAGATCAGGTGTTCATAGGTTTTTAGGTTAATGTCTGGATCTTCAATTTGATTCCATTGATCCACTAGTCTGTTTTGTTGCCAATACCAAGCTGCTTTTTTTACTGTAGCTCTATTGTATAACTTGAAGTAGGGGATCATGATGCCTTCTAAGGTTCTTTTGTTGAGCAAAATTGTTTTGGCAATTCTGACTTTCCTGTTATTTCAAACAAAATTGAGTATTGTTCTTTTGAAATATGTAAAAATTGTATTGGGATTTTGATGGGAATTGAATTGAATCTGTAGATTGCTTTTGGTAGGATTGCCATTTTCACCATGTTGATCCTACCTATTCAGGAACATGGGAGATCTTTCCATTTTCTGATATCCTCTAAAAATTTTTTTCTTCAGTGATTTAAAGTTTTTTTCTAATAGGACTATTAATTCTTAGGTTTTAGTTACTCCAAAATATTTAATGCTATTTGCAGCTATCATAAAAGGTGATGTTTTCCTTATTTGTTTTTTGGCCATTTTATCTTTAGTGTATAGGAGGGCTACTGATTTCTTTGAGTTAATCTTGTATCCTGCTACATTGCTGAAGGTGTTTATTAAGTCTAGGATTTCTCTGGGAGAATTTTGTGGGTCACCGATGTATACAATCATATCATCTGCAAATAAAGAAAATTTCACTTTTATTTCACAATTTGTATCCCCTTAATCTCCTTGTGTTCTCTTATTGCTTTAGCTAAATCTTCAAGAACTATATTGAATAGGTAAGGGGAAAGGGGACAGCATTGTCTCATTCCTAATTTTAGTGGGATTGCTTTGAGTATTTCTTCATTTAGTTTGATGTTGTCTGTCAGCTTCTGGTAAATTTCCTTTATTATATATAGGTATTTTCCTTGTGTTCCTGACCTCTCTAGAACTTTTATCATAAATGAGTGTTGGCTTTGTCAAAAGATTTTTCAGTGTTTAAGGATATAACTATGTGGGTTTTTTCTTCACTTTGTTTATATGATAGATGACATTTGCAATTTTCTGTATGTTGAAACATTCCTGCATTTTTGGAATGAAGCCTAATTGATCATGGTGGATGAAATTTTTTATATGTTGTTGAATATGGTTTGACAGAATTTTGTAGAAAATTTTTGCATCAATATTCATGAGGGAAATTGATCTATAATTCTCTAACTTTGTTGTGTCTTTGAGTGATGTCAGTAGTAGGGTTATTTTGGCCTCTTTAAAAAGACTTTTGCAATATTCCTTCTGTTTCTATTCTATGAAACAGTTTTAGAAATATTGTTATTAGTTTTGCTTTGAATATCTGGTAGAATTCTGCATTGAAACCATGTGGATCTGGGCCTTTTTTACTTGGGTGGATTTTAAGGATAGCTTCAATTTCCTTTAGGGTTATAGGTCTGTTGAGGTATCTAATCTGATCTTGATTAATTTTTGTGACTGGTACCTGTTGAGAAAGCTGTCCATTTCTTCTAAGTTTTCCGTTTTGTGGAGTATAAGTTTTCAAAGTATGACATGATAATTCTCTGGATTTCCTGGGTGTCTTTTATTATGTCTCCCTTTTCATTTCTGATTTTGTTGATTGGATACTCTCTTTCTGCTTTTTGGTTAGTTTGGAAAAGGGCTTATCTATATTTTTGGCCTTCTCAAAGAACCAACTCTTTGATTCATTGATTCTTCGCATTTTTTTGTTTCAATTGTATTGATTTCAGATCATAATTTGATTATTTCTTGCCATCTACTCCTTCTATGTGAGTTTGCTTCTAATTGTTTTAAGGCTTTCAGCTGAACTGCTACTTCTCTAGTGTGGGATTACTCTATGATTTTCATATAGGCATCTAGTGCTATGAATTTTCCTCTTAAGGCTGCTTTCATTGTGTCCCATAAGTTTGGATACATTGTGAATTCATTTTTGTTAAACTCTAGGAAGTCTTTGATTTCTGTCTTAATTTCTTCTTTGGCCCAGAGGTGGCTATTTTGAGTAATGTTTAGTTTCTATGAGTTGGTAGTCTTTCTCTGTTTTTTATGTTCTTGAACTCTAACTTTAGACCATGGTGGTCTGATATGCTACAAGAAATTATTTCCATTTTTGTATCTATTGATATTGACTTCGTGACTAATTATGTTCTCAATTTTTAAGAAAGTTCCATGTGGTGCTGAGAAGTGTGTTTATTCCTTTGAGTTTGGGAGGAAGCTTCTGCAAATATCTATTAACTCTATTTGCATCTTAACCTCTGTTAGACCCCTAATTTCTCTGTTGTGTCTCTCTCTGATCAACCTATCTAAACTCAAATCCAAGTAAATCAAAGACCTCAACATAAACCCAGCCACACTCAAATTGATAGAAAAGAAAGTGAGAAATACCCTCCAATGCATTGGCACAGATGACTACTTATTAAATATTACACCAGTAGTATATACACTAAGAGCAACAATCAATAAGTGGGACCTCCTGAAACTGACACATTTGTGTAAAGTCAAGGACACAGTCAAGAAGACAAAATGACAGCCTACAGAATGGGAAAAGATTTTCATCAATTCTGCATATGACAGAGGACTGACAACTAAAATATATAAAGAACTTAAGAAACTAGACCCTAAAGCCCTAAATAACCCAATTTAAAATGTGATTCAGAATTACAAAGGGAATTCTCAGCAGAATAATAAAAAGTGGCTGAAAGGCAATTGAAAAACTGCTCAACATCTTTAGCCATCAGAGAAATGCAAAGCACAACAAGTTGGAGATACCACCTTATACCTGTCAGAATGGCTAAGATTAAACACAAATGACAGCCTATGCTGAAGAGGTTATGGAGCATGGTGATCACTCCTCCATTGTTAGTAGGAGTGTCAGGTTGTTCAGTCACTCTGGAATGCACTATGACAGAAAATTGGAAATCAATCTCCTCAAGGACAAAGCAATATATAGCCTAAGGATGCATATTTGTACCCCAAAATCATTAGCTCAAGTATGTTCATGGCAACATTTTTTCATAATAGCATGAACTTGGAAACAGCCTAGTTGCCCCTCAACTAAATATTGGATTAACAAACTGTGGTAAATCTACACAATGGAGTACTACTAAGAATTAAGAAAAAAATGATATCCAAAAATTTTCAGGCAAATGAATAAATTTGGAAAATATTCTCCTCAGCTAAATATTACAAACCTAGAAAGATAAGCAGAGGATGAACTTAGTGATTAATGAACTTTAAAAAAACAATATAAATGCAAAGCACACAGAAGCTTCAAACCACAACCACTGAAGAACTTGGAATCTGAAACACCTTGGTGCAGTTCCATGGAGCCCATTTGCTCCCAAAGATGACTTGAACCTGTCTTGATATTGAGGTGAATAATATGTACTTGCCTAGAGTGGATACTGAAGTAAGCCACCATGAAATCTTGGGACTTCTTGCCCTTGCTGGGGAGAAGATGAAGAGATGTGGAGAAGGGAGAGTGACTAGCAGGGGTAGAAGGCAGAAGGAAGTCTGAACAAGGTGATACCTAGACAAAACATAAAACTTTAGTCAAAAATACAAATAAATTAAAAAATAAAAAGACACAATTGAGTCTCATTAACCCAGTATGCTTAAATAATTTTAACATTAATGTGGGAAAATGTGGTCATAGGTTTTGAAGTTCATCATACCCAAAACAAATTTATATATATATATATATATGTACTTATATATCAATTTAGATTAAGTTACTTTTGTCAAATAGCACTGAGGTAAACAAGTTAAGGCAATCTAAAGTTTTAGAATGGAATGGCTTAAAGTTGAATCATGAACTCCCTAAGGTCAGGGATTGAGAACAGGACAGCACAATTATCATGAGCTTATGTGTCTTTATTGCTAGATTTTGCTAATGACCAAAGGTGATGATTAATTCTTTGTATTTATTTCTGTTCTCAACTGTCCAGCACTGAGAGGGAAGAAAGAAAAATAGACAGAATTCCATTTAGGGTAACAGATGTTTCTGGTTCCTAAAAGTTCCATTGTGTATGAGGGCAGGAAGTCAGAGTCAATGATATAGACCCTGGGTAACTGTTGAAAAAGGCTAAATATTATATTCAGCAAAGTGGAAAGCCTTGTATGCCCTCTTCATAGCACCCAGAATATGTCAGAATCTGCTGATTTTGCATGGCTCTCTCTCATTGACCAGGCATAATCAGGAGGTCTGACATCATATGTTGCTAGGCAGATTTTCTAATGATCAGGAACTGTGAACAGTGTCTATTGTTAGCCAGTTTCTGAGCAATCAGGAACATTGGACAGTGGTTGTTGTTATTCCCTCAGACATAATCCAAGTTCACTTGTAAGTAATTACATTATTTCCATGCCTTGGCAAGTGATTTGAGGCAATTATCTTGACCCTATGGCCTATCTTACTACAGGAAAACATTAAAAATAATAACAGTTAGAAAGGAAATATCAAAAATTAGAGAATTGGGCTGAGAAGATCATGAGCATTAGAAAAACAGAAGAAAAATATCAAGGGAGAAGAAGAAATCTATTAAGAGAGTACAAAAAATTTATGAATAAAGATAAAAAGAAAATATACAATACAGAATTTAAATTTGATAAATAAAAAAGGAATCTATGAAAAGAGAATGAGATTGCATTTTTTCCTAAACTCCTCACATAAAACAGTTATAGTATTCACAGAATCCATGGATTTCCTTTGAGCTTTCACAGCTGGCAGTTGACTTTCGGGCAGTTTTAGGCTTTAGTTAAGAATAGTAGAGTCTATGACAATACACCTAAAATTGTTCCACAAAATAGAAACAGAAAGAAAATTAATCAATTCATTTTATGATGCCAAAGAAACTCTTATACTCATACCAAATAAAGACTTGACAGAGAAAAAGGATTACAGACCAAATTTTTTGTTTGAACCTAGATGCAAAAATTCTCAATAAAATACTTCCAAACTGAATCTAAGAGCACATCAAAAATGATCAAATAGTGTTCATCAAAGAGATACAAGAATGGTTTAATGTATAAAAATAATATTCCAGAAAAAGAAAAGTGTTAGGACCCAGCAATAGATGTACATGTGTATTACACTTACATTTTATAAGATTGTATTTATATTATTATTTTTGTGTCTGTTAGCTAATATGTACACCTGGAAATAGATCTATATAGAGTCCAGAAGAAGGTCCTCTATCCCCTCAAAGTAAAATCTCAGGTGGTTGTAAGCTAACCAATGTGGGTTTGCACAATTAAACAGCAGTATCCTCTAAAAGCAATGGAAATGCTCTTAATCAGAGCCACATATTCTGTCTTTCTGTTTTCTGCTCTCATTTTTATATCTGTTTAATAATATCCACACTGATGCTTTCTTTTTATATCTTTAAACTGGAAGCCAGAAGCACCTTTATTTAAAGTCAAATCTAAATACTTTAGAGTTTGTGAGATTAGTGGATACTGTAACAGCTATTCAAATTAAAAGTTTTAATATTTGAAGTAGCCATTTGGCAACAAATGGTACTGGCTATGTTTTAATATTGTTATTGGCAAAAAATGACAAGGTCATTTTCATGTATTTATTTTCAAAAGTGTTACATCTTCAAAATCAATCAATTTCTTCTAATAACTATCTATTACTCTCAGGAGTTACAGGTAGGGCAATATGAAGTAGGTTATTATGCTGTATTCTTTTCCTCTTATCAATTACTATTTGTTATTTTTATCTTATTCCAAATGTGTTTTTGCAATTTTCAGTTCCCTACCCCTGTTGCTGATAAAAGGTTTGGTACAAGTTTTATTTCCATGTTTTTCTCTTATCAAAAGATACTCATGAAATTTCATTTTTGTCCTTGATTGTTTTAAATAGTATGCATTCCAGATGGTATGATTGTGGATTTAAAAATATTCTTCATTTTGTAAAGGTGTTTAACCCAGGGATTTAAGGTTTGCATGCTTGTAAAATTTTAAGCTTATTTTTTGAAGATTTAGTTATTCCTGTCAATTTTTATTACTTTAAATTACTCTTTTCAGAAACTTTCAATTTATGTCACATTAGAATTGTATAATTTGTCTCTACATGTCTTATATTTTTCTATTGTGCTCATATGTTATTATTTTGTTATACTTTTATTATTAATATAGTGTTTAAATTTAAATATAATTTAATCTTCATTTCTTTTTGTAAAGTTCTTTCCAGATTCTCTCCTTCTTTATACCCAAACAAATTAAATTTATTTCTCTAAAACTAAACAAAACACAAAACAAAATTTGCCAAAAATATAAAAATATACAATAATATTTAAAAATAAAACAAAGAAAGCAAACAAAAACAAAAATATGCTGAGCTGGAACCAAATGAAAACACACACAATGCAAACAAGGATTCCACTATTATTTGGTCAAGTATTTCTGATAATGAGGCCTTCCCTAGGAGATTGATTACCTTTATACTACTGTCTAGGTTTTTATTATTTTATTATCCAGCACTTTTACATAGAAGTAAATGACAAGATAAAACACAAGCTTCCACTTTAAATTTGGACAAAACAAAACAAAATAATGAAATGAGCACATAAAAAAACACAAGAATAAGAGACTCACTCATTTTCAAACTCATGAGTTCCATAAAAATCAAACAGAGGATGCAACATAAGCACAGGGAATGTGGTACAGACTCATGAAGGCCCTATACATGCTGTCTTACTCTTTGTGAGTTTATGTGTTGTGTTCATTTTTTTCAAATTTATTTCAATGTATATTAAATAATTTAAATTTAGTTCTATTTATTTCTAAGAATATCTTACAGAAACTTTGAAATGACAGTTCAAAAAATGATTACATAACTTTACAAGAACATTTTCAGATGTTATGTTATTTTTATATTAATTTTCTCTTTTAATAGAGGAGAAGACAGGCAGAAGGACACGTATAGCAGATAGTATGTATATAGTAATAATGTTTGCATTGTCATAAAAATTATAAAAACTTAAAGTTGGTAGAGCAGGTCCCCACGCACTCTGTAGCAGGCAGAGATAAACTCTGGTTGCCACCATCCCCCCAGCTGTTGCTGAGAGAATTTGCAGGGCCACCCAACTAAAACTGAGAAAACAGACAAGGACAGAGGACTCTGAAAGACAGACTCACACTCCACCCAAAGGTAAGGTGGGCCCAGGAGGAACCAACA
This sequence comes from Sigmodon hispidus, assembly GCA_004025045.1. Taxonomy (NCBI): domain Eukaryota; kingdom Metazoa; phylum Chordata; class Mammalia; order Rodentia; family Cricetidae; genus Sigmodon; species Sigmodon hispidus. Next base: position 3,872 of record PVIH01024276.1, on the reverse strand, counting down.
CCTGAATCCCTGCCAGGGAAAGTTGTATTCTGGTCAGGTTCTGGTTCCTGTTCTGGGACCAGGTGCTGTATGTGGAGCATGTCTCCACACACTCTGTAGCAGACAGAGATAAACTTTGGCTTTGAGAGCCCCCCCAGCTGCTGCTAAGGGATCTTGCACAGCCACCCCACATCCAACTGCTAAAACAGAGAAGGATTAAAGACTTGAAATTCAGTCCACTTCCCAGAGCAGAGGTAGTGATTGAGCAGAACTTTTGTTCAGAGGTGACAGGAGACACACAAGCCCACTAGCCACAACTGACCAGGTGCCACCTAATTGTGAACCAGTAAAGCCATGGGCAGATGTCAGTGCAAAAAAATATATATATAATAATATAAAGAACAACAAGGTAAATCCAGAAGAAAGAGGTGATCCTTCAAATAGAAGATATGAACTGAGCAATGAAGAGGAAACAGAAGAAAGCAGAAGATATGAACTGAGCAATGAAGAGGAAACAGAAGAAAGCAACACCAAAAATTCCTTTATGATGATCATTGAAGCTCTCAAAGAAGATATGAAAAATTGCCTTAAAGAAATAGAAGAAAATACAAACAAAAAATTGGAAGAGATGAACAAAACTATGAAAGAAAACCAAGAAAAAGTAAACCAAAAAATTAAAGAAACAAGCCAGGAACTAAAAGCTGAAATAGAAGCAATAAGAAAGGCACAAAATGAGGCAAAGATGGAAATAGAAAACCTGAAGAAAAAAGCTAGAACCACAGATACAAGCATAACAAACACAGTTCAAGAGATGGAAGATAGAATCTATGAAGATTCTACTCAGTAGCTCAAATAGATATATAAGTCAAAGAAAACACTAAAACCAAAAGCCATAACTCAAAATGTTCAGGAAATCTGAGACTCCATGAAAAGATCTATCTGGAGAATAATAGGAATAGAGGAAGGAGATGAATATCAGCTCAAAGGCACAGATAATGTTTTCAATAAAATCATAGAAGAAAACTTCCCTAACATGAAGAAGTAAATGCCTATAAAGATAAAAGAAGCTTACAGAACACCAAATAGATATGACCCCCCAAAAAAGTCAGCATGCCACAATATAATCAAGCCACAAAACATATAGAACAAAGAAAAAAATTTAAGAACTGCTAAAAAAATGTCCAAATTACCTTTGAAGGCAGACCTGTCAGAAAAACACCTGACTATTCAATAGAAATGACGAAAGCTAGAAGGGCTTGGTCAGAAGTTAAACACATGTTAAAAGAACATGGCTGGCAAACTAGAAAACTATACCCTGTAAAATTATCAATCAACATAGATGGAGTAAAGAAGATATTTCATGACAAAGTGAGACTGAAACAATATCTATCTACCAATCCAGCACTACAGAGAGTATTAGAGGGAAAACTCCAACATAAGAACACCAGATACACCCATGGAACAACAAAAAATCAATAATTCCACAGAAGAATACTCCAGAGAAAGGAAATACAAACAAGTTACCACCAAAAATGACAGGTAATATCAATCAATGGTCACTAATTTCCCTTAATATCAATGGACTCAACTCTCCTGTAAAACATCAGACACTAACAAGATGGATACAACAACAAAAGACATCCTTCTATAGCCTAAAGGAAACACCTCAACTGCAAAGACAGACACAGGCTTAGGTTGGGAAAAGATTTTTCCAGTCAAATGGTCCAAAGAAACAAGCGTGGGTTGCAATACTAATATCTAACGAAGTAGACTTTAGGCTAAAACAATTAAAAGGTACAAAGATGATCTTTACCTTTCATCACAGGAAAAATTGGTCAAGAGGAGATTTCAATCCTGAATACTTATGCCCATAATATAAGGGCACATACTTATGTAAAAGAAACACAGCTAAAGCTGGAATCACACATCAATTCTTACACCTTAATAGTGGGAGACTTCAATACCCTACTTTCAATCCTGGACAAGTCAACCAGACAGAGACTCAACAGAGAAATAAGGAGTCTAATAGAGGTTATCATGCAAATGGATTTAATAGATATCTACAGTGTTTCCACCCCAATGCAAAGGAGTATACATATTTCTCAGCTCCTCATGGAACTTTCTCCAAAATTGACCACATAATTGGTCATAAAGCAAACATCAACAGATACAAAAATGGATATAATCCCTTGTAACATATCAGACCACCAGGGCCTAAAGTTAGAGTACAAAAAAATCAAAAATCAAAGAAAGCCTACCAACTCATGGAAACTAAACATCACTCAGCTGAATCATCTCTGAGCCAAGGAAGAAATTTAGAAAGAAATCAAAGTCTTCCTAGTATTTAATGAAAATGAATCCACAACGTATCCAAACTTGTGGGAAACAATGAAAGCAGTCTTAAGAGGAAAATTCATAGTGCTAGATGACTCCATGAAAAACACAGAGAAATTCAACACTAAAAACTTAAAAGCTCAGTTGAAAGCCTTAGAACAATTAGAAATGAACTCACCTAGAAGGAGTAGATGGCAGGAAATAATCAAACTTAGAGCTGAAATCAATAAAACTAAAACAAAAAGAACAATACAAAGAATCAATGAATCTAAGAGTTTGTTCTGTGAGAAAGTTAACAAGATAGATAAGCCCTTAGGCAAACTAATCAAAAAAGAGAGAGTGTGTTCAAAGCAACAAAATCAGAAATGAAAAGGGGGACATAACAACAGACCCCCAGGAATTCCAGAGAATTATCAGATCATATTTTGCAAATCTGTATTCCACAAAAACAAAAACCCTAGAAGAAATGGACAGTTTTATGGATAGGTACCATCTACCAAAATTAAATGAACATCAGATAAATTACCTAAACAGGCCTATAACCCTTAAGGAAATTGAAGCTGTCATTAAAAGACTCCTCAAAAATTAAAGCACTAGCCCCGATGGTTTCAGTGCTGAATTCTACCAGACATTCAAAGAAGAATTACTACCGTTACTCCTCAAACTATTTCATACAGTAGAAACTGAAGAAATATTGCAAAATTCCTTTTTTGAGGCCACAATTTCCCTCATACCCAAGCCACACAAAGACACAACAAAGAAGGAGAATTACAGACCAATTTCACTCATGAATATTGATGCGAATATTCTCAACAAAATATTGGCAAACCGTATATAACAATGTAAAAAATATCATCCACTATGACCAAATAGGCTTCATCCCAGAAATGCAGGGCTAGTTTAACATATGAAAAACCATAAATGCTATCTATCATATAAACAAACTAAAGGAACAAAACCACATTATCATATCCTAAGATGCTATAACAGCCTTTGACAAAGTCCAATACTCCTTTATGATGGAAGCTCTGGAGGGATCAGGAGGGTAGGGAGAATACCTAAATATAATAAAGGCAATTTACAAGAAGCTGACAGCCGGTATCAAACTTAATGGAGAAAAACTCAAAGCAATCCCACTAAAATCAGGAACTAGACAAGGATGTCCTCTCTCCTCTTATATATTCAATATATTTCTCGAAGATTTAGCTAAAGCAATAAGGGAAAGAAAAGAGATTAAGGGGATACAAATTGGAAAAGGAGAAGTAAAGCTATCTCTATTTGCAGATGATATGATTGTATACATAATTGACCCACAAAATTCTTCCAAGGAACTTAAAACACTGATAAACAACTTCAGCGATGTAGCAGGATACAAGATTAACTCAAAGAAATCAGTAGCCCTTCTATACACTAAAGAATGATTAGGTGAAAAAGAAATAAGAGAAACATTACCCCTCCTAATAACTGCAAATAGTAATAAATACCTTGGAGTAACTAGAACCAAAGAAGTAACAGACATTTTCTTTTTTTTTTTTTTTTTTTTTTTTTTTTTTTTTTTT
>PVIH01024275.1:0-23097 GCA_004025045.1 Sigmodon hispidus | reverse complement strand
TGTGCATGCCCACAACTCCAGCTCCTGAGGCTCTCTAGCCTCTAGCTTAGCTGAGGAATAGATGAACGTAAAATTCAGAGACAGATTTTGCCTCAAAGCTATTGGCAGGGCAAGATCAAGGCTACCTGAAGCTCTCCTCTGGCTTCTGCATGTGCAGGCAGACAATAATCTCCCATACCCCTTCTCCCATACCTCCCGCACACACACACACACACACACACACACACACACACATATTTTTTAAGCTGAAATTATCTTTTTCCTTGCAGAAAATAATTTATTTCCATATATATTTTAACTTTTAAAAATGTATTTACCTTTATTTTATGTGCATTGCATCAGATACTCTGGAACTGGAATTACAGACAGTTGTAAGCTGCCATGTGGGTGCTGAGAATTGAACCCAGCTCCCCTAGAAGAGCAGCCAATGCTCTTAACCACTGGGCCATCTCTTCAGGCCCTATATATTAACTTTTAAAGCAATATAATATAAATACGATTTTTCAACAGTTCAGGGCATTTTCATGTGTAGATCTGAGTACACATATATTTCTTATGTCTAAAAACTTCTTTGTATATTTCTTTAACGCCATCTGTATCTGCTACCTTCACGTGTATTGTCTGGTATGCATATTTTAATTCATGCTTTGCTTTTGAAAGATTGTCTGTAGAATTCTGGTATAAGAGATTCTCATTTTTCTTTATCTTAAAAAAAAAAAAAAAAAAAAAAAAAAAAAAAAAAAAAAAAAAAAAAAAAAAAAAAAAAAAAAAAAGAGAATGGACTGAATTGGGAGTCATTGTGTTACATGAAAGAACTCCAGTGCATAAAAGCATACCTCTTGTTTGTTCCCTAATGAAGACTCTATATTTAAAAGTGATGGGGGGGGGATGTAAGTAGAAAAGGAATCACAAGAAAGGAGAAGGAGAACTTCAAGGGGAAGGGAGAATAATGGAACACTGGGATGGGAGTGCCTAAGGAGAGCTAGCTGCTCCTAGGGAGAGAGGGAAACAGCAAGAAGGATGCAGGGAAACGGAGGAGAGCAGGGGGAGAGGACATGAAGGAAGACAACATAAAATGACATATATGTATGAACATGTCATAAGAGAGCCCATCACTTTGTGTCCTCACTTGAAAATTGAAATTTAACCAAACTAAAAAGAAATTTGAAGAATGATAGGATCTACAGGTGGAATATCAGAGGGCCGTGCACACAAAGGAAATACCTAAATCCAGGATGATCTGGTTACACGTGATGCAGGAGAGACACCTAAGATTTTCCTGATGATGATCTGTCTCTATGTGAAAGTGAAGCTTAGTTCTGAATCTTATTGGACTCCCAGCCCAATCATAGAAGAATGATCTTTTTTTAGATCTTATGATAACTTTAGCCTTGGTCTGAGTTTCCAGAAATGCTAACTTTTAAGATTAAGAATTATATCCAAAAGGAATATCTACTCCAATTCAACCCTAATAAACACTAAATTCAAACTCCAATAGAAGCCACAAATGTTTGTCTGAATATATAAAACTCTGGGCTTCACTGCAGCATCACTGAAAACAGGTGGTGTGTATCTGTAACCCTGGCTCTGAGGAGGTATAAGTGAGAAGGTCAGAAGTTCAAGGTCATCTTCAGCTTCATAGTGGGTTAGAGGTCAGTCTGGGACATACAAGACCCTGACTCAGCCACAGAAGTCAGAGTTTGGGAATTGAGGGAAAATCGTGTCATGTGTTTTCCATAAATAGGCAACAATAAAACTTAAAACTATGTCCAAATGAGTTCAAATATAGCATTTAAATTGCAAGATAAATTATGAATAAGCATTTTCCCAAGGTAAACAAGAGAATCCAGATTCTCTACATTTTATCTAATTTCCCAGTATTCAACTGAAAAAAAAGTCACTTATAAAGAAAATGAAATCCAGCTTTGGACTTCATCTATGAAAACTAAAAGACCATTAGAAGCTGTTACAGATAAGCGTTTTGAAGTAGAGGAATATGTAGCCTCAATGCGTGAACAAAGAAAACGTCTTAATAAAAAAAGAAATTTCAAATGAAATGATGTAAATATAGTTCTAAAAGTTTATAAAAGTATAATAGCTATGAATTTAAAAATAAAACACTCCATAAGCTTAACAGCAAATTGGATATGACAGAGAGTTGGTGAACTCGCCAACAAATTAATGATATCATTGATTTATCCCTTCACTGTTTGCCTCGGCTCTCTGCCAAGAGAATTTCCTGACAACAATAAAAAGACCTGGTGCTCAAACTCAACACAGAAACAGGGGCGGGGTGGAGAAAAGGGGAAATGGTACATCCTTATAATGGACGTTCCTAAAACATTATGACTAAAGTGAAAAAGAGAACGTGAGGAACTACACCCAAAACATGTGAAATACAGTGAAAAATACAGACTGAAAGACCCAAAAGGCTTGCAACACCCCCCAAAATAACTAATATAAAGGGAAGTGTACCTAATTAGTTGCATCATGAAACTCTGAAGGTCTGGTCACACTAAAGTTCTAAGAAGCAGCTGGCATAGACCTGAGATGTAGCTCAGAGCAAATTATTTGTGTAATATGTACACAGGCATAAAGAGGAAAACTAAAATTGGACAAGAACACAGAATGAAAGATAAAAGCAAATGCTGAGCTGGGAGGAGGAGAAGGCTCAGTGGGTAAATATTTGCCACAAGCATGAGAATCTGAGTTCAAAATCCCCCAGCTCACATGTAAGCATGTAAGCCCATCTGGAATGCCAGTACTTGTACAGTTGAAGGAAAGCAGAAGTAGGAGAATATCAGCTACCGCTGTACTCTAGAGCAGCAAGATACCCGGTCCCAAGTGAGAAATAAAGCAAGGACCATCACCTGAGGTTCTGATCTCATGAATGTGCATTTGTGTGTCTGCCCTCACACACACACACACACACACACACACTGCAAAGATAAAATAAAAATGAACGCTGACAAAAAGACAATGAAATCATACCTGTAAAGTGCAAAAAAAAAATTAAATCCTTCAAGAATGAGAGAAAAAATACTTTACGATTAATAAATTTAGTGAAAGAATGGCCTTTAAGATGAAGGAAATGATGCCTTTCCCCAGACCTCCCAGAAGTTTCTGGCATACATCACTGTAAAGCAATGAACAGTCATACAAAAAACTCAATGGTCAGTCAAACAAAGTCACACTGCTAGGTGGTTACAATGTCTGGGAAGAAGATAAGGGTAACAGGAAATGGAAATTAGGAAGTGACCAGAAATCAAAAGTGGGAGACAAAAACTACCTAGAGTATTAAATGAAGAGTCAAGAGATCAAATATTACTTTTATCCATAGAGCAACCACAAAAAAGCCCAAAGCTAAAGTCAGAAAAAGAAACAAAATAGAAATAGTATAAATAATGCTTTAGAATAGAAAAAAACATTTTATTAAGTTAAAATACAAAAAGAAAGAAGCAACAGAGAGAAAAATCAACACAAGACATCTCACAAGGTTCATACTCTAGGTGAAGAGCCACAGATAGTTAATGCCAGATGAGAGAAGGAGAATCCATTTCCCGGGGGTGGGGGGTGGGGTGGGGGGAGAAAGGGGGGGGTGACACCTTAATTGATTATCCAATATCAAGTAGTCAGCCCCTAAACACATATATATAGGAGCAACTAAATGGACTCAGCAGGCTGTATTTACATATTTGTTAACATATATGTGTGTATAAATATAGATGTGTGTGTGTGTATATGTGTGTGTATATATATAATTAAAAGTGTTATGTGTTTGAGAGGGACCTGGGAAGGGAAGACATAGGAGGAGTTGGGAAGAGAAGAGGAAGAAGAAAATGATGTAATACATTAAATATATTGAATATATTAAATTCTCAAAAAGTAAATAAATAAACACATTAGCTTTAAAGATCATGAGACAAGGTTCATATAATAAGACAATACAACATCAAACCAAACATGTCTTAATAGTATACCAACTGTCCAGTTAAAGGGCAGTGTCATATAGATAAAAAGGCAATTATGCTGTTTATCAGGGAAACATTTTAAATTCAAAGGGATGAACAGGCTAAAGGTTTAAAAATTTGAAAAAACCTCTAGCATTTAACTATATAAACAGCAAGTCTATTCCCAAACATTTCCAAAAAAATAACTGAGTATAAAGTGTTTGTAGTGTGTACAACTAGAAATAATTCATCTGTCATAAACAGATCAATGGAAGCCCATACTGAGGTATATTCTAGTTAATATTCAATAACAAAAAAATCACAGTTGGATACATGCAGAAAAATGAACAGGCCTCATAATCATTTTCCTAAGCAAAAGATAAAATTAGACTTAAAAGTTATGCACTGTAATTTCATTTATATGAAATTATAGCATTATCTAGACTCTGGGGGATAGAAAATGGGCTAGCGTTTTCTCAAGAGTGACACACAGTACAGGGGACCACTCTGGGGAGCTGCAGAGGTCTGTCTTCATTAGGATGGCGGCTGCATGGCTGCATACACCTGCCAAAAGTAACTGACTGGTACACTAAAACATGCAACTTTCATTCTATATAAATTTTATTTCAATAAAGATTACTTAATTTTTCTTAAATATAAAAGCAACTAAACCTTTTGGCCTCACATCAAATATATTTAACTCATGCCACTTAGGAAAAATGGAATTGAGTTATCTACCATAGATATCATTAAAGACAGAACATTAAAGGACTGAAACACTTCAGCTGAATGTAACTACCCAACTCCCATCTCTCTGAAGGCATTTTTTAATTATCAGCCAACTCCATTATTGTTGTTACTTTTCATCTTTATTGATCATCAGAGTTTAAGTATCTAAAAGTCTAGTTTCTACAATTCTCTTATAGAACCCAGGAAGCTCAAAAGCCCACAATATGTTCTTACTTCTTCCCATGCAGGTACACAGAATATGAACACGGAGAGAGTCTTGTGACCTCTGTGCTGGGACTGAGAAGCTACTATTCAGGTGGGAAACCCTAAACTTAAGACTCAAATTCATCCCAACCTCTGTTTCAGGCTCACACACTTGTGGAGAAGACAACACTTTCTAGCAGTAAATTTCACCAGTTTCCAACATATTACAGTCTCCTCATTACATATGAGGCCAAGCCATTAGAACCACCATTTAGTGCTGCTCACCTCTTGAAAACTGGATCATGGAACCTGCAGGGAGAACAGTCCAGCCACTCATCCAGATGTTACGAGGTTTACTAACTCAGATCACTATGATTTATAGCAGTGAATGGGGAAATTTCTTCACCTTTAAACAGCTCTCTTGGCACAGACAGATGTGTGAATAGGATTTCTGCTAGCTTCCCCTTTAACCCTCTAGCCCATCCTTCACACACACACACACACACACACACACACACACACACACACCCCAGAGAGGGGTAGGAGTGGACAGAAATTAGGTTCTAAACTACCATACTATGCAGCAGAAAAAAATTGACTTATTATTGAGGGTGGTACAAGGTGTATAAAGACATAAGGGGTAAAACTGTGAGGAAGAAAATGAGGATTGGGTTTCAGGAGTATGAAGCAAGGTCCCAGGAGAAACCCCAGAAGTATTGTAGCTGGAAATCATTAAACTCTCAATAATGATGGGAAAAAAGGAATGGTGGCCTGGAAGGTAACAGATATAACATGGGCATTCTTCTAGAATAATCCTAGGTCAGCATTAATAAGTAACTCAACTCATCCTGTGAGGGTAAGTGTTCCTTCTCGGTAGGTATTCTTTCTATTCTCTCTCTCTCTCTCTCTCTCTCTCTCTCTCTCTCTCTCTCTCTCTCTCACACACACACACACACACACACACACACACACACACACACACACATTCCATAGCCATTCATAATCTTTTTGCACCCTCCATCTCCCCAACTAGAGCTAAGTGACTACTCACATAGCTTTCGGAAACTTGGGGTTTATATCACATTCTTTCTCTCTAGTCACCATTGAGTTCTTAAAGATGCCCACTGTGTGTGGCACTGTGCACAGGGAGAGCAGACAGACACACATATCAAAGTGGGCAGCAGAAGTCAGAAGGACAAGCCAGGGATTGACACTCTTTGTGATTCTTGAAGTTCAGCATTTACAAGAATGGTCCAGTGTTGCTGGAAGTAAGAACTATCTATGTCAGTATCTCCCCTTAGACCTTTTGACATGTTGCCTCCTATACTTGGGCCAAACCAAACACTAAAACTGCCCGTAACCAGCATAGAAAACCTCAGTCACAGGGATATCAAGGTTGGGACAGCTGCTGTGAAGAACCTAGCTATGAATATTTTCCCCCTTAAGACAGGGTCTCCTTTTGTAGCCCTGGCTGGCATAGAAAATGTTATGTGAACCATGCTGGCCTTGAACTCACAGGTATCCATCTGCTCTGCCACCTGAGTGTTGGGATTAAAGGCTTGCACTGCCATGACTGGCCTAGTTTTTTGTTTGTTTTTAACTTTCAATTGCTTGTGTATGCACACAGGTGCACATGGAGACTAGCAATGTTCAATCATCCGGAATTGCAGATACTTGTGAGCCACCTGAAATGGATGCTGGGAATCAAACTCCCATCCTCTGGAAGAACAGCCTGTGCTCTTAACCTCCTAGTCATCTCTCCAGCCCAGGTGTGAATTTCTGTTTCTAAGTTATAAATCCCTACAGGAGGCTGAAGAATGTTAACTCTTGGGGGGTGTTTTGTTTGGCTAGAAAAGTTAGGTGTAAGACTGCTGCCTTATTGGCTGAGATGAAGCAGCATACTCTGTCTTAGAGTTGGCCCAGTGGGAACTAGTCATCAACGCATACAGTATTCCAAGCAATGCAGCGGAGGGGTGGGAGTTGCAGGAGCTGCAGATTTGCAGCCAGTAATACCTGTGAGTCAAGGAAAAGCATCACTTGTAAGTCTGGTGTGCAGACCACACTCACTGAAGACTGAACTATGCAGGATCTGGAATGCTGACCAGGTGAGAATGTGAAGCCAGCTGTGACTAATTCCTTGCCAGCTCATACACTACAGCCTCTGTGAAGGGCAGCTAGGGAAGCTTAAACACTAGCATATTACTGCCCTCTCCTGGGCGAGAGGTCAAATCCGCAGACGTGTGAGTCATAACTAAATCAAGATCGTGAGCCCGAGGTGGTCAGTCTTTAATCCAATCTTCTGCAAACCTTTGACGGGAAGTGTGTGTGTGGGGGGTCTGCCTTCTTCATCTTCTCTTTGCAAATCTCTCTCCCTGCCTCTCCCTACGTTAGCTCTCTCCTGGTTTCTGCCCTCACATTCTTCACTGATGAACATGGTAGATAGGAGCAAAGTGTGGAACTTTCCACTGGGAAAGTGGACAAGATGGATGTCAAGACAATAGTCCCGCACACCAAATATCCTCCAAAATTATTTTTTATGCAGCACCCCCTTTCATTGTTTCTCAGCCTATAACAGTCTATTTTTGTCTGAGTAAAAATTTCCTAGTCTGTGTCCACCACATAGAACAGTGCTTGCAGCCATAGCCCATGCACTTGCTGTTGGAAAACTCACCTCTGAGACTAAATGTTTATAATTAAGTATAAATCATTTGGTTTGCTGGTTGTTCTTTTTTGGCTTTCGAATATTCAAAGATAGACCATCCTGTCAAAATCAGTGCAAACTCAATCCTATAGGAAGCAATTATCTTATGACTTTTAATAGCTATACAAATAGCACTTTCAACACAGACACATGAGAACATTAAGTAAAATGAAGCAAATTAATTAACAGTGCCCTGATATGCCTAAATTAGTTATTTTCCATTCTTCATTTCATTTAAAGTATAAAGTTCAAGCACAATTTTATATAAATTAAAGAAAATAAATGGGAATTTATAATACAGTGTCTTTTGTAACTACAATAAGAACTTTAAAGGATTTTTTATCTTCAACAAATATTTACCCAGAGCCTGCTGAGTACACAGTACTGTCCCTAGGAACAGAATGCAGTCTCATTATATGTTTCCCTATGAGAATAAATCACAAAGTATTCCAGGAGCTACTGCCAGAGTCACCTTGCTTGGACTGCGCCGTGAGCATCACACCCTGACCCCTCTGGTCACTATGGAGATCCTCTCATCATGTTTTATAGAGGAAAATAATCTCCTTTAGTAGCAGGTAATATAAGATTGGGTGAAGCAAGGGACTCCATGGAGAGGGATCTGACTTTCCATATTGGAGTCGTCACGCTCCTCTCCCTCTGATAGATCAGTGCCTCCAGCAAGTCAAGAATATTCATTTGAACCTGATAATGCTCTCAGGGCATATTTTAACTTACTAATAATAATAGTTAGGATTACTATACCTATGATGAAACACTATGCCAAAATCAAGTTAGAGAGAGAAGACTTTATTTGGCTTACACTTCTACATTCTAGTCGATCACTAAAGAAAGTCAGGACAGGAACTCAAACAGGGCAGAAACCTGGAGGCAGGAGCTGATGCAGTGACCATAAATGAGTACTTACTGGCTTGTTTCTCACAGATTGCTCAACCTGCTTTCTTAGAGAACCCAGGACTACGAGTCCAGAAGTAGCCCTGTCCACCATGGGAAAAGAGAAGGGCTCAAAATGTAAGTATTTCACCAAAAGCTGCAAAATCCAAAGAAGTTCAATAGGATCCAAAGGCCAGTCAGTGTGAATTGTCAGGCCAGGCTGTTATCTACTGAAGTTTCCTCCTCTGTTCATTCTTTAAGTTAGAATCAACCAATCAGGCCTGACATGCATGTCAGTGGGAAAGCATAAGAAGGCACGTTAGAGGATAATTGATTATATAAAGGATCACGGAGTCGGCTATAGAATACCCCCTCTTAAACTCCCACATTCTTGTCATGGCCCACAGTATCTTCCATAGGCTAGTGGGACCTCAACCATCCCACCCCACAGATAAAAGCACCCCTCCACACACAGTCTCCTTGCTTGTCCTTAAAAATATCATTCTTGCTTAGGTATCTTTGCCTGTTTCCTCTTTTGAGATGCTCAGGTCCACTATCCACATGACATGCATCCTCACATCATCAGTACCTCTCTGCTCAATCCAAAAGGCCTATTCTAAAAAAATCTCTGAAAAACCAAATCTTTCCCCTTGTCTTACTCCCACTGGCATCAGGTTTATTTGCATTATTTTTGTTTGTTTGTTTGTTTACTGTCTCTCCTATACAAGGGAAAGCTTCACAACTACCATGCCTGAACTTACCTCATCTGCTCACTGCTCTATTTCTGCTCCTTCAGCAGGTTATAGCCATAGTAGACCACAATAAATATCTGCTGGGTTATCAATGAATAGACCAAGTATCCACATTTGCCTACTTTTCTGTGACTTTTATTTGCAAAATAAGCCTATGAAGACCTCACCCTTCTCGTAACACATTTGATTCATTTTCTCCACACACGTTTATGTTTTCTGCCATTCTCTAAAACCCAAACTCTCTGTTCTAAACTCACACATATCCATAAGGTTTTTCGCTGAGTCCCTAAACCCTTCTTCTATATCAGAGTGCTGAGGAGAGGTGGCTATATTAAGGCCACTATCTTAGTCACAGAAGCCAACATTTCATAACCTTGATTAATAAAACAACCAGTGTTATGTTGCTATAGGTAGGATTTTTGGCCCTACCCCAAGTCAGCTGGACAAACTGTGGTACATCTACACAATGGAGTACTACTCAAAAGTAAGAAAAAAATGAGATCCTAATATTTGCAGGCAAATGGATGGATTTGGAGAATATCCTCCTGAGCGAGGTATCACAAACCCAGAAGGATAAGAAGGGGATGTATTCACTCATTAGTGGACTATAAACATAAAAGCAAAAAGCAAAACATGCCCAAGACAGCCCTTTTATAAAAGACTTACATTTTTCCTTTTTTTTTTTTTTTTTTTTTTTTTTTTTTTTTTTTTTTTTTTTTTTTTTTTTTTTTTTTTTTTTTTTTTTTTTTTTTTTTTTTTTTTTTTTTTTTTTTTTTTTTTTTTTTTTTTTTGCTATAGCTTAACTCTAGCACAGCTTTGTTATAGGAAAACACTAATATGTCCTTGAGAGAAAAGACAACAATATCACCTGGTCCTGAGTTTGGTCCATTACACACCTGTCTCAGTCCTCCCAACCTCCCACTGGCTTTTACAGTCTTCACTCTACAAAGGGTAGGAGTTGTGTCTCAGAAAACCTAAAGACCATTGTATTACTTAGATGCAGTGAAGTGATCTCAGATATAACTTGAATCCAAGGAAGAAATATTTCTTATGGTCTTAGACAAACAGGAAGTCTTCCTCCTAATCATGTAACCAGTCTCTCTCTGTACCGCCAACTCACAAAACAAACAAACATGACATGGAAACTTATTATTAATTATGAAAGTTCAGCCTTAGCTTAGACTTATTCCTAGCAAGTTCTTACAACTTAAATTAACCCATATTTTTAAATCTATTTTCTTTTATGTGGCTTGATTACCTTTACTCTGAAATCCCCCATATTGTGTCTTCTCCATCTTGTTGAAGACTCTGTCTTCTTCTTCTTTTTCCCAGAGTTCTCTTTCTTTCTCTGCCCTAAAGTTCTGCCTATACATCTTCCTGCCTTGCTATTAGCCATTCAGCTCTTTGTTAAAACAGTCACAGTGACACATTTTCACACGTTGTAAAGGAATATTCTAGAACATAATCAAATTGGGTTTGTCTCCATGAACTAACCATGAGCCCAAGAACATGACATGTACTGCAGTTTGCTTTCTCTTACTGTGCTTGAACAAAAGCACAATTTCAGATCACTCTCCATCACTGAGGGAAGCTGGGACAAAAACTCAAAGTAGGAGCATGTGCTTTGGAACAATCTTTCTACTTCAAATATTATCAACCTCTTGGCTAAGAAAAAGCTGATTGGCCAATGGCTAGGCAGGATTTTCAGGCAGAAAGAATGGAGGAGAGACGAAGGGCAGAATCTGAGGAGATGTTATAAGACACAAAACAAGCAGTATGGAAAGTATATACATGAGGTGAACGAGCCTAGTACATAGATAAATAGAAATGGGTTGATTTAAGTTATAAGAGCTAGCCAGAGACAAACTTAAGCTATTAGCTAAGCATTTATAATTAGAAATAAGTCTCCGTGTGGTTATTTGGGAACTGGCTGATGGGACATAAAAGTCTGCCTGCAAACCTGGAGGCAGGAACTAAAGCAGAGGCTGTGGAGAAATGTTCCCTACTGGTTTGCTCATCTAATACAACCCAAGCCCACATGCCCAGGAGTGGCACCATCTCCAATGGGCTGAATCCTCCTACAGCAATCAGTAATCAAGAAAATGACCCTTAGACTCCCCTGCAGGTTGATCTGATGAACACATTTTCCCAATTTAAATCCCCCTTCACAGAAGACTCTATCATGTGATAAGTTGACCAAAACCAACAAACAAAAACAGCATGCAATCTAGAATATGGGAGGGATGTATGAGAAAGAGAGAGAGATGGGCCATCCATTTACCTGTTTGTTTTCTCACATGCTCTCAGTGTTAATCTTCCAGACCTCTGGGCTCTTGGTCAGATTCATTCATATGGTACCTAAAAACCACTGAGTTTCTTGTCTACAGTCACATCATTTCTCTGATGGCTGTAACTAGACTAGTATATTTCTCATTAGTGTGTGTGTGTGTGTGTGTGTGTGTGTGTGTGTGTGTGTGTGTGTGTTAAAAAACAGAGTAGTTTAAGTTAGTTTCCCAGGTCAAATGCGATGATAGTAAGTGAGGAGAAATCCAGGATCTTAAGCAAACAAGGACAAGACAGAAGTCCAACAACTAAACAAAATCAATCTGCAGGTTTGCTGAGCACCAGCTACTCTTCTTGTTCCAGCAGCTTCATCCATTGAAAGCATCGTTTCTATGACAGCGGGGAGAGTGAGAAATGGTGGGGTGGCAAACATCCTTAGGAGGTGTTACAATAACTTAACTGACCTACACTCCCTTTTGAAGACTCTTTTCAGCATCACTGCAGGTTCCTCTTACACTCCTGCATGAGGCTTCTCCAGTCTGGCTCTACCTGGGTGACCCTGGGAAAGCTGCTTTAGGAACTAACATCAGCTGCTAATGTTAGCATCTGTATCACATCTGCTCGAACAAGGGCTAAGTCCCTGTGAACACAAAGGCAGCAGATTATTCTCTGCATCCTTTCTGCTTTTCTTTCTAGAATTAATCCTTTTACAGAGCCCAGGAGGCACACTGAAACCTGGGTGCTTGCCCCACTATGAGATGTGCTATCTGGGAGTCACCAGGGCTATTCTTTCTACTTCTGAGCTGGCAATAAAAACAGGACAGTTACCATCACTAAAGACACAGATATGAGGCACCAGAAGCCATGAGTTTTTTGCCTGTATGATTTCAGAAACATGGACAGATGCATTCATGCTTGGGTATTAACCATCTACTACTATACTTAAGTCTAAAGAATAATGATACAGTCACCAAACAGGGCAGCCTAGGACACCAAGCACCATATTATAATAACTCAGCAGTACAAAGGAAATGATGCCCAAAACTAATTTTAGAATGAGGACAGCAGTACTGTGGGTCATTCCAGAGACTGCTGTGAACCACTCCAGGAAGACACCAGGCTCAGATACTGGTCAGTCAAAAAATAAAAAAAAAATAAATAAATAAATAAAAAAAAAAGAATCAATGAAAAGGAGATTTGGATGTTACATTAGACCAAGTATGGTGGCTTATGTTTTTGAGTCCAACACTCAGGAGTCAGAGGTGGGCAAATCTCTGTGAGTTCAAGGCCAACCTGGTCTACAAAGAGAGTTACATAGAGAACTCATGTCAAAAAAAAAAAAAAAAAAGAAGAAGTCGCTGTAGATTGATCCTAAATTAGTACCTTAGAAAAATAATCTCAACACCTCCCCAACCTTGTCCACTCAGTGTCCGATTTTGTCAATCATCAGTTCTCAGTTATCCTTTTTTAGCTTGAAAGTTGCAGCATGATAGCTCACACTTGTAATCCCAGCACACAAGAAGCTGAGGCAGGGGAATTGTGAGTTTGGAGCCAGTCTAGATTACATAGTGAGTCTCAGAACATCCTGGAATATAAAGTCTGATTGCATCTCAATTTTGTTTTCCATCAGTGGCCCTTGGTCCAATAGTTCCCCATCTGACAACCTGTTCATTTCCTACTCACAGACTAAAGCCCTGCTGATGACACCAAGTATCACTATGGCAACTATCATTGCCATACCTTGCATGGTGAAGGTTGAAGCAAGAGTTTTCCAAATCAATTCCATAATACTATAGTCATAAAATCTACCTTCCCTTGGCTGTATGGTCTTTCCAAAGGCAGGAAATCAACACAGTTTTGAGTTGAAATTCTTTTACTCTCCTCCAGAATATTCCACCAAGAAATCTGAGTGGAGGTGGCGTTGCATAGATCCCACAGACCCTAGAAGTACTGCACCTCAATGAATTGAAAAGCCAAGCAGTCTAGCAGTCATGTAAAATGCTTACTACATGAGTTTGAGTACCTAAGGTCGTATCCCAGAATTCATATAGTAAAAATGAGGCACAGTGGCTCACACCTGAAACCTCAGCAAGGGGGATATAAAGATAGGTGGATCCCCAAAACTCTATGGCCAGCATATCTAGCCCAAGTGATTTCTAGCTTCAATAAGAAACCCAGTCTCAAGAATTAAGGCAGAGGGTGATTAAGGAAAATATTTGATGTTAACCTCTGGCCTTTGCCCATGACATGCATGGATGCACATCTGTACAGACATTCACACACAAGCCAAGTGAACTTGAGTTAACTATAGATTGAGCTTTATAAGGAAATTATAGTCACAGGAGCCTCAGCTGTCGATTCTCACTTGTGATTTATGACTATTGGATCTCCCTGGAGACAGCAAAACCGTTATCTTTAAGAAAAAAAAAAAAAAGAAGGGAGAGGATGGGAGGAGGGAAGGAAGAAAGGAAGGAAAGAAGGAAGAAAAACCGTGTCACCAAATTAGCCTCAAAGACACGATCCCTAAATACTTGTGTTTACTTGGTCAGAGGTGTATAAAGAAAAGGCTTCTGAGTGAAGAGCTCACAAAGCCTTGCAGAGCCACCTGGAGAAAAAGGCATTTTAGTGAAGTCTGACGGTGGAGGTGCCTTCTCTCTGCAGACACACGTGTGACACACTGACCAGTACAGGTCTCAATCCTGAGATCTTCAAGCAGATGGTATCCATCAGAACTGAGCCAGGGGTCACAGTTGAGATAGCCCTTGCAGGTGGATGAGTAAAAGAATGTAAGCAAATCTATTTATTGAAGTACTATTAGGGAACGATTGAGTGTGTTAAAACTAGCACATGGACAAATTCAATGCCCAATGCCAAATTGTTGTTGAATGGACATAACCAAAAAAAGATAATGTTCTGGGGCAAATATAGCCACATTGCCTCATAGAGAGAAAATTTTTTTAAAAACTAAAGAAAGTCTGCCAGGGGGGACCCTTGGAGGTGAAGTGCTTTCTTTTTATAAGGATCAATCCAACTGTGCCCCACATGTTTAAATGCTGAATTTAAAAGAATATCTCGATGAAAGAACAACAAACCTTTATTCCCCCTCCGGGGGAATAGAGATGCTGAAGTGTGTGCCTTGCTGAGACAACACCGTAAATAGCAAAGGAGTCCTACTTTTCTTTGTGGGCAGACAAAGCACAGCCCTACTGATTTGGATCTTGGGGGATATATAGATTCATTTTTGCCAGAGTCATCCGGTTCTGCTCTGATGCCAAAGATTTTAACACCGCTGGTGGCATCAGAGCCAACACTGGGGACTTAATAAAGTGTGTTCATTCCAAAACCACATTTCCAAAGGTAAAGGACCCAGATTTGACAAGGAGAACTGCTCCTCTGCTTACAGGCCTTCTGAAAGTCCACCCTGAGAGGTTACATCACACCCATATCAAAATGGTCCATTTAGACTTAGACTCAAAAGCCATGCTACTCAGGCATCAGTACATAAAGAAAATTGCTGGTGAGTAGTTGGAACTCTTTGGGTAAATAGACTGTTTAGAATAACCCATCTTTTGGTCTCTCTAAGCTAATGAAGAGTGGCTCAAGAATTCCAGCACCACACACTGGCCAGAAAAGCACAGACCACAGTTTTCTTTGGAAGACCTAAGTCCTCAGGAAAGGAGATTTCAGTGAACTCACTCCTTCGAGAATACTCAGACCACCACTACCTTTGTTCTATCTCAAGTCCCCAGGACTAATTCACATCTAGTCTCTGCAGCAGGCAGTGTGACAGTAAAGTCTATGTGGTGGGGGAACTTTGTGAAGTCCTTACTTCAACACCAAGAGCCTTCCAGGACACAAAACAGGACTGAGTCCATTGACTAAAAGACCTAAGATTTCTAAGGGTCAGAGAGACCATCTCTGGTTACTCTTGGTTCATCTCTTATCCTAGACAGCAAGCAAACATCAGCAAGGTAAGAAGAGTTAGCAGAGACATCTCTGAAGCATCCAGCCACCATGGAGAAATCTTCAAGTGTTTGTAGTTATCTGTCAAACCTTCTAAATTCTTCTCCATCTTCTGAGATGAATGGTAGAGACTTCTCACCCCTTTCCTGTCCCCTTATCAAGGCAATTGCAGGTTTCTGTGCCTCAAGCTGGGCTCAGCAGGAAGCACAGCATAATCCCAATGTCTCAAAGCTCCATGGACACTCTGCAATCAGCCCCTGATCAAGAACTTTGGACTTGGGGTGCCTGGGGAATTCCAAGGGGCTGTATGTTCTTAATCTTCTGCATTAGCCTTGACATATAGGGTATCAGACATCCAAGAATGGATACAAGAGTAACATTTTATCTATATGAATCTTCTAGTGTTATAGAGCAGGAATAAAAGCTACCAGCTTTCATCCAGTGTCATGAACAGAGAGGTAAGCACTGAAACAGGATACAACTTGAAGGAAATAATAAGTGTAGCTCAACTGTGGATGTTTTCAGGTTATGCTGCTTGAATTCAAAAGCCTATAACAGCCAAAGCAATCAAATCCATATTTATTATGAACTCTCTACATGAAAGGCATATAATTCTTATTCTATTAATTGAGGAGAAACTCAGAAGACAGCAGCAAAGGGCACTAGCTGTTAAGAAGTAGGCACTTGAATTATTTTTGATCATGATGCTGATTTCAGAGCCCAAGTGGAAAATTTGAGAGGTGTCTGGAAAAAAAAATACTAGGTGTTCCCATCCTAAAGGAATATATTGATCAGTTTGTGATTTCTAATAAAACTGAAGAGTGTTTTGTGTTGCAGAAGAAAATATTGTAATTATATATGTGAGAAGCAGATTGTGATAATAGAGCATCACACACTATAAGTTACTAATTAATGAGACTGTGAAGCATCCCTGCTTGTTGCACATAACTATGAAATGGACCAAATAAATCCATCATGCATGAGTGTTTCCTGAGGCTCCATGCAGTATAGCATAGGCTAACCCCATGCAGTATAGCATAGGTAGAAAGTAGGAGGTGTTTGCTCAGACCATCATGGGTTCAAGTCCTAATCTGCCCATTTGTAGACTATACATCTTCAGGTCCATTGACTTCTTTTTAGCTTGTTTTTCTTTTTGGTAAACAAGGGTGGTAATAGAGAATAATAATCTCCCCATTTAATTGATATGAGGATTAACTGAGAACATTTAAGTATGCTATCATTTGGAACCTGATCCATGAATCATGCTGTTGCCCTTATTTGACTCCTTTTCCATCTAGAAGTTACCTGCCCAAAGATCCAGCTGCCACATCAGTCAGCAACCAGGAAATACGAGAGCAGTAATGCCAGGATTCCAGTACAGTAGTAAATGCCCTTGCTCCCTAGAGCCACCAACCTTCATTCCTCAAAAAGTGCTTCCCCTTAAACTTTATGGACAGAAAGGAGTTTTTGGAATAACACCACTTTGGTAAAGACAGTCCAAACAAAAGCCAGAATTTTAGTATTATCATTTCTCAATCCCAGAAACAAGATTGGTCCAGTGGTTGCAATGGGCAGGTCTGGCCACATGTGAGATTAGAAGGAGGGTGTAAGCTTGAGCAGGGAAGAGAAAAAGAAAAGGACAAAAGTTCTGAAGATGATACTTTCAAATACTTTTCACTCCCCGGTGAACACTGCATGAAAGTGAGGCCAAGGAAGGCAGTGGTGGGGCTGGCCTGTTAAAGCTACAGGACACCAGCTGAGCTTGGAATTTTCATGGGAACAACCAATATGGGCTTTCAGGACTTGTAGCAAATGTTACAGTATTTGCAATAAACTCATACCAAAAAGAGAGTATCATTAGAAATTCAATCTTAATTGAGTGTTTTAATTGACTAAGTCTGGCGACCTTACATGTGGTATATGTAACAACATCATGCTGGCTATTATGGTCAGTAATGAAACTGAAATATTGAAAGAAAAAAACAGAGTGAACCCCAAAATGCCTGTGTCTGCTAGACAGGCTGAAAGAACTTATCTCAAGGAAAAATGAGAAGCCTGAAGCCTGAATAAGAAAATCCAATACAAAAACACATGTACCCTGACTGCAAAAGGGTAGAGAGGTCTTTTTGGGCAAATTAGTTTGTCTTGTTACAGAAATACTCAAGTCACATAATCCAGGCTGTTTGTGGAAAGTCAACTACACTCAAAAGCCGAGCACATACTGTTCATGGTTGGTAGATTTCTATAATTGACCCCATTTGTCACAACTCTAGAAGACTTCATAGAAACTAAGTGCACACACCACATGCTCCCCAGAACACTAACTACATCATCATAGCACCGTCACCCAAGATACAATGGCAGTCTGTCTATCTGCCTTTCCAGACTATGAGCCAGTCAGAAAATGGGACAGACTCTCACCTGTTGGTGAAATTCCAGGCCTAACTGCCTCCTGCTATTACACAATCCAGCATTAAGATGCTTCCAAATGGACTTTAATAGGGAAAGGTCATATGAGAAAAATAAATATATATGTAAATATATATGTGTGTGTGTGTATGTACACATACTTTTTAAGGTGCAAGAGAAAATCTCATTCTTACTCATTCCTCTCAATTGATTAGATATGTTTATCTACAAGTTTTATACAGCATATAGATGTGTATATGGTGTATGTATGCATAGGCACATGCATGTATATATGGTGTATATGTGCATTCATGTGTAAGTGGTGTAACTGTGTATACATATGTATTTGTTAAACTGATAAGAACAGACACTACACTTGATCTTAGCCAAAGGCCAAGAAGTGATACATATGTATTTGTTACATGGTATATGTGTACATGTATGTTTACAGGTATACTTCCTTTTGTGGACCTGTGAAGAGGCCCAGAAGTTTATGTCAAGATGGCTTTTTAAGCCATTTCTTCACACTTTTTCTCAGACAAGGTCCCTTGATAAGCCTGGAACTCTTTGTTTCAGCTCGACTGGCTGGTCAGTGATCCTGGTCTGCACTCTGTCCCAGTTCTGGGGTTATAGAGACACACTGCCATGCTTAGCTTTTTACATGGGTCCTGGGTCCTTAGGCTTGGACAGCAAGTGCTATACCCATTAATCCATCTTCCCAGCTTCCAAAGAATTCTTTATAACAATGGTAGATCTCAACGCACATACAGCAGAACAAAAGAAAGCCACTGAAGAACATTGCTGGGTTTTCTTTTTCTTTGAAAGAGCAGATAAATGAAGAGGCCCATGTGTATGCCACAGGATAAAAATAAAGCATAGTTCGAAGCCAGCCTGGTCTACAAATCAAGTTCCAGGAAAGCTAGAACTACACAGAGAAAGCCTGTCTTGGAAAACAAAACCAAAAAGCAAAAGCAAACAAACAAAGCGTGAATATGGCCTTGGGGATATGCTCACAAGTGTATGTCAGGTACACACATGAAACAGACTATAGATTACTCAAAGTATATAAGAAGAAAATTCAGCATCATCTCTTTCTAAAACTATGCACATCACTGAGGCATTCAATCACAGAACCAGCTTTTATAACAGTCCTGTGGTGCTAATAAAATTGTAACATCACACCCCTACACTCACCTTTATAGTGTCTACAGGAAAACTCTGAAAATTGAGAGGTGGTCAGGGTTCCCATGAAAAGCACCACTGAATAAAACCAACATGTTCCCAAAGCCTGGTGCAGTGTGGGAAAGTCTGCACCCTCCCCAGAAACCCCTGTTGCCACACAGATCTTTTCCATTCTCTACATTTACCTTACTTTATGAAGCAGTTTTTCACAAAGCACCCCTCCCAGTGTGACCTTCCCCAACATTGCCTCTCATCTTTCTTCCTGATAGATTGCTAGAGCAATCATTGACTAATTAAAACCATGTGGACCACAAATTTTATGTGGGTAGTGCATGCTCTCCAGTATGACTGGAGCTAGCCACAGATGAGAATTTCTGTTCACTTTTAATGTAAGCACATCTATTTTTGATATCTGTTATATGTGTGTTTTATAACATGCACAGTCTGTTAGTATACATATAAGATTAGGCATTGAACAAAAATCCTGGTCACTATGTCTACAGTTCTGTAAGGCTGCATTTTAAAAAAACAACTTGAAACAATGAGGTGAAATACCAGATTCTTATGCTCATCAAGTCTGCAGGTTAGAATCTGGATGAGGACATAGTCAAGTAGACTTGATAAGCTTCATGACTTTGCCTTAAGTAAAGAAGATAAAAATAAAGTAACTAAAGGAACTGGGTACTGGAATTATCTCTTTTATTCATTGTAAGGGGTGAAGGTAAGAACTGAGACAGATGATCATGTAGCCTAGGCTATCTTTTAACTTGTGAGGTAGGCAAGACTTACTTTGAACTCCTGAACCTCCTTCCTCCATCTCTCAGATGTTATTAAGTGTGTGCAACCAGCCACATATGGCTGGAACATTTACACAGTTGACATCTGGCCCCAACTAAGACCAACCGTGGACCTATGTATAATCATCTAAGTGGCATCTCATTGCACAGCATGGAGAACATCCGCAGACCAGTAAATGGAGAGAATTTGGTAGGAACTCCACAGCCTCTTGAGACATGAGCTAAGAAGTCACCTAGTGTCACTTACTCTATACCTTCATAGTCAAAGCCATTTTGAGGCCATCCAAATGCAAAAATGGGGAAGGTCAAGTAAGAATAAAGAAGAAAGTGTAGGATGAGATGTACTGTGGCTGTTCTCTCCACACGTGTTTCTGCCCCCAATTTGCCTGTCTACTCTGAGTTCAGTTCCCCAGCCCTTTCTCTTCACTACTATGTCCCTAACGTAGCAACGGCCTAAAGGACCACATTGCCAGGCTCCCTTGCCAAGGAGATTCTTGCTAGTGTTAAGTTACAGATGGATTCCAACAAAGTCGAGGAGATACAGAACAAAGGAACTGCTAGAATAAAGACCCCCCTTTCCTTCTGATTTGGTTGGTGTCTTCCTCATGGAACCTTCCTTTGCTCAACATCCACCATCTGCTCAGGCTCCCAATGGACAGCTTCCACCTTATTCTCTCTGACCCAGAAGTTCACCCTGGCTCCTCACTTTGCAGATTTGAAGTTGCATATGTGGTTGGCCATTAGCTTTTGAGCTCTTCTGATTTCTTATTTAACAATACCTCCCCCCTAATACTTCCTTGACTGCATACTAAAACAATACACATACAGAGAATAAATAGTCCAAAATGTCTTATTGAAAAATATAAGAGAACAAAGAATTATACAGACCTGTAATGTAATTTAAAGAGGACTAGAATAGAGTCAGGATTCCTAAGCTCTGTCTATAGGGCAGGCATTAGTTATGTGCTTTGATATTTTCTTAGCACATGGGCTTGCCTTTGTGTCTTCAGCCACCTGGCGAGTTGTATCTTCTGGGCACTGACACACTCTGACTGCCTTTCAGATATAATCTGTCTACCAGATACAGGTCCAACCTACATGACCTTACTTCTGAATATCTCACCTTGGCTTTCAAAGTCATTCAGCACTAACAAGCAAACATAATTGGCTACATGATATCACAAAGGGTGTTGGCAAGGCTAGGCAAAATTGGAGCCAGGTCCATGGGTATGGCAAGCCACTGATATTTCACCTGAGGTGGAAGCTGAGGGCAGAGCCAGAACATGAGTTTAGCATGAGAGTTCCATTTACCCACTGGAAAACTCTATTGCTTCAGACCCAGATAAAAGCATGATCTGCAAATTAATCTGGTCATCTGCAATGAGTGGACACTCACCCAAGGTCAAGGCTGCCACTGATGCATTGCCACACACACACCACTTTTTTCCTGACAAGGAAAAAAACTCTTAATACATAGAAAAGCATAGCTTGTTACAGAAATAAATTTGTGCAATTGAGCCAGACCATTCCTTCATGGTAGACAACATGCAGAGAAGAGAATTTATGTTGTTGTCCCTTTTCTGTCCCAAGAGTATGTTTTTGTATGGGAGGGGGGTTGTCATCTAAATTATTCATGCCCCAAAAGCCTATGGCTCCTTCTTATTCCAGGTTGTATATTGACTGTGGACTTTAGGCCCCTTAAGATATCTGAAGGAAAGGAAATACTACAATGACTGGTAATAATATGAGCATATACTTTTAAATACAAAACTTCTGCTTGATGGTGAGCGAGATGGATAAGCAAAGAAAAACCCTTGATGCACAAGACTGATATGAACTCAATTTCCAGAGCCTTCCCATGGAGCAAAGAACTAATTCCCAAAAGCTCTCCTCTGGCCACCTGTGTGCACCATGGCATGTGTGTATGCATATGCCCATGCTCACACATGCACATACTCTCTCTCATACACACACACAACAATTAAAATACAAATAAAAATTTCTGTTCAACGGCATATTACTTGATGTGCATGAAGTCATCATGACTTCTATTCAGCAATTATGATAATTAAGGAAATATAATAATTATGACAATTGAGGAAAGCTTATTTCAAAACCAATACCTTGAAGGTGTACTAAGGATGCCAAAAATCTAACCGAAGGACTGGATTCTCACCATGTGCCTGCAGCAGACATACTCAAGTGTTGCCTAAGTCACCTTGGTATTCTGTACACAGAATAGAACCCATGAGGCATCAAAATCCCAAGCTTTCCTCTGATGATGGGGAGAAGTGAGAAGCAAGCTGAGTTATTTTCCACTGATGCAAAACACACTTGTTCTATTTAGCTAACATCAAATACGCATCTGGATCATATTGAGTTAGACTGGGAAGAATGTTTCTCAATCCCACCCTTGAGCCGGCACATAGCAAATGATACCTTGAAATAACAAAGAGGAGATAAAGGTAATCAGACAACACAGTGGGTTCGGTATGCAGAGGACAATTTTATCAAGTTCACTCACTGTCTGTAATGGTCTTTTAGAAATTCCACACATAATGTGAAGATGAAGGAGACAACACCCAACCCAAAGGGACCCATAACTGTATGGTGGGGTCAGACATTTATATTAATAACTTGAAAAGGAGAGTGAAGGGTGATACATTCTGAGGACAGCACAGAGCTGTAGGTAAAGATCCAGGATAAAAACGTTTGCCCTGTTTGAAGGACATGGGAAGCTTCTAAGAAACAGTAGAATTTCAGTAGAAGCTTGGAGAGTACCTGGCACTCTGACAAAGCCAGGGAGGGGGACCTGACAATAGCTATACCTGACTGAAGGCATGAGCAAAACCAAGGGGCCCTATCAAGGTCCTCAACACAGTGGACAGATGAGCTAGAATGCAGGAGGTGGGGCAGAGGTGTGCAGGGAGCTGGAAAGACCTCTCAGTACCATAATGTAATGCCCAAGCACCTCTCAGAGGGAAGCAGGTCTTCACACCACACGCAAAGATGAGCTATTCATGATTTCCAAGAAGACAGATATGATTAGATCTCTGATTTAGAAGACAACTTATAGCACTTTGAGTTATGTTCTTCAAATCCATATTCCTGAGAGAAAATTTTGCAAAAGGAGAAGGGGGGAGGAGGAGGAAGAGAAGGAGGAGGAGGAAAGAAGTGGAGGGGAGGGGAGAAGTTAGAGAGGAAAAGAAAAAAATTGCAAAAGAAGAAGGGGAGGA
>PVIH01024274.1:0-23094 GCA_004025045.1 Sigmodon hispidus | reverse complement strand
CTCTCACGAGAGTTCCCCGACCGAGTGCGCAGTTCGCTCCAGCTGCCCGGGAGTTCGGACGTACGGCGTGGGGATGAAGAATCTTCCTTAGAAAGGCTCCGGCGCACTGCAACCTCATCCTGTCATCTTCTCCTAAAACCGGCTCTGTTTTGTAAGCTATTTTCTCCAAATAAACCCTGTTTATAAACATATCTCAGGGTGGGTTTTTACCGCGATATACTTTGGTGTTCACACATACTCTTCCTGGTAACTAATCTCCTGTTAGACCCATAAGCTCACTGATTCCCCAGAATGAGTTTATCTTGGGAACTTGTGAGAAGGGTGGATATGGATTATGTCTTCCAAGAGAAAAGGTCTTACATCAGTTACTCTGAAAATTTTCTTTTCTTTATATTTGTTATAAAGTGTTGAAATATCTCATTTTATACAAATCTCTATAATAGTCCATTTTGTTTCTACATTTTTTCCACACCATTTGTTTGATTTTTCACTCATTTTCTGAGTATCACATCTTACAATTATCTAGTCTATAAGTGTAGCTAACAGCTCCTTAGACTGTACCCCTCATTGCCTTTTCACTTCCAGTGTTATTATAGCTGCATTGCTCATTTTACTTGGGTTTTAGAATAGTAGCTTATTTAATTCAGAAGTAAATCTTTGGGTTTTCATTGTATAACAATGATTAATAAGTAATTTATTAACTGCTACATCATTATAAGACAATGTAATTTTATTACAACATACTGTTTCCAGACTTGTCAAGTATACTCTAAAGTTCCTAAAGATTTTAGTTTTAAATTTTTTCATACAGTTTTCATCACATATTTTGCCATATTTGTTTCTAAGCTTACTTTTTCTTTTTTCACATAATTTAAGTCATTTTTCCATTTTTAAGTTACATGTAATAATATATATGCAAATATGTATATATATTCATATACATTTAAGCATATGAATATGTGTGTGCCCCTGTGCAGGTTGGTGCACAGGGGTACAGTGCTGGAGAAGCCCATAAGAGGGAATCTTACCCCTATATCTGGAGTTGCTGGCAGCTGTGAGTCACCCGGTGTCGTGCTGGAAACTGAACTGGTGCCTCTGCCAGTGAAGTATGTGCTCTTGACCATTGAACTATCTCTCCAGCACCCTATCTTTTCTCATTATTTTCATTTTAGGTTACCTATCTGTATATTTACTACAGCTATTTTTTAAACTTATTTTTCCATTTTTCAAAATTTGAATCACCATCCTGGAAGTGTCTGTGGAAGAGACATAGAAGCCTGAATAAAAAACTTGAAGCCTCAAGTTGAAGCAACTCTTGCAAAAAATACTATTAAAATTTGTATGTGTTCCAAGGAAATGTGTGTTTGTAGTCAGACTTTCTTTTCAGCCAAATAATGACATAGAGACTTATTATTCACTATAAAACTCAGCATATGGCTTAGGTTGTATTCTTAATAAGTGCTTATAATTTAAACTAATCCATTTATATTAATCTACCATTTTGCAAAATGGCCTTTTACATTCCTGTCACTCTCTATGTCTTACTTCATCGATGTCTTGTTTGTGTATCTCTGCGCCTCAATTATCTTCTTCTCCCTCACTCTGTGCCCAGCAGTCCTGCTTACAATTCCTACTTAAGGGCTATTAACTGTTTTGCTTTTAATTATACCAATCACAGCAATACATTTTCACACAGTACATACAAATATTCCACAACATGTGCTTTTGTTTCTTTCAAATTATATAGCAAAAAGCCGTTTGGCCAAAACTGGATTTAATTGAACTTCAAATGCAACCCAAATATACACTTTAGAATCTGCCATATTGGCCTGGGTGATAGCTCAGTTTTTAAGTGTTCTAGTGTAGAGAAAGCACTATCACATTGACCTTGACTTTTAGGACCTAAAGCCCCCGTATTCGGGGTATGGCCAGGCCAGTTTAAGAGTAGGTGCATGTATGCCCAGGTCTGTCTTCCTGTCCACTAAGCTTGAACCATGAACCAGTCCAGCTTTCATAAAAATGTCTAATTTCTTGTATCAGTGAGTGTTTCCCTATAAATACCTTAATAGCTATTAACCTTTTAAAATTAGTTGCCAGTGATTATTATACCAACTATAGATGTTTTCTTAGTACACATGAGGATCTCAGTTTGATCCCCACAACATGTCGGTGAAATCCGGGTATGATGAGTGCCAGGCTTATAATCCATGTGCTGAGAAAGCAGAGAAAAAGGGATACTTGGGCCAGACTAGGCACATGAGTGAGTTCCATATAAAAAGGGACTTGTCTCAAAACACAAGATTTACAGTATCCTGGGCAACAACTGACATACAAACATGTACAGCAATATACAAACACATGTGCACAGGTACCTATCCAAGTGCACAAACATACATTAAATACACACACACACACACACACACACACAGACACAAGTGAAAATAAGCATATAATCTGGTATTTCTATTTCAGAATGGAGTGACCTTTGTTTCTGTTGGTAAAACCCAACCATTATACAATAGGAACACCTACCGATTTGGCAAAATTCCCAATACATTCTTTTCTCCTGTATTGTTGGCCCTTAGAATTAATAGTGATGACTCATGGTTTCTATTATTATTCAATAGACTTTTATATTTTGCCTAACAATAGTGCTAGTATTTTATGGTTATTTTTCTTTTTTGTTTTGTATGTGGTGCCTGTGTTGTAGATATTTGTTTGTGTGTGTGTGTGTGTGTGTGTGTGTGTGTGTGTGTGTGTTTACTTGCTCTTGCAAGCACACATGAAAACCACAAATTGACATCAGCACATCTTTCCTCAGTCAGTTATCTGCCATATTTTTTGAGATAGTCTCTCACTGCACCGTAAGATCATTGGTTTGGCTAGGCTGGCTGCCCATCAAGCCCCAAGAGTGCTACTATCAATCTCACCAGAACTGGGGTTACAGGTACACAGCAGCTTGCCTGATTTTCTTTGGTATGGAGGAATTGAACTGAAGTCTTCCTGCTAGCACAGGAAGATTTTTCCCTACTGAGCCACCCCCTCAGCCTTGCATGGGATTTGTCTTGCTTTTCCTCAGTGTGTTGTTATGCTCATTGTATGCAAAAACACTCAGTTACCTCTGAGTCTGCTGTATGGATCAAACTAAGTTGTTCCCTACATTGCAAAACCCTGGTTCTTTCTTGGGTGAGTGACTCTTGCTTCCTTTCTCTCCTTTGCTTTCCCTCTGCCTTCATTTCTTCATTTTTTGCTATAATTTTTTTTTCCTGTAGAATCATTGTTTCCTCCATATCAGCACCTTCTGCTGAGATTGGATGCTTAGCACCTGGGTCTTTGTTTTTTTTGTGCATCCCAAGAGGAGCTGTCATCTCTGAAGTAGAATTCGTATTGGTGTCTATTCATTCACTAACACAGGGAATTTAATCTGAAAGTACAGTTGCATTTTAATTGCTAATGTTGATTTTCAAAAATTCTAATGAATACTTAGAGTAAATGTTTTTCTTACTAAGAATTAATTAAAATATTCTGAACATGTTTACTGTAATGAAAAAACACTATATACCTAATTATAGTGGCAGGGTAGCACACAGAATGGCTCTCCTAAACATGCCCTGTAGATGTTTTGTATCTTAAGAGCCTGTGAAAGATTTCATGTGGGCACTTGCAGGGAATCTCCTGGTGGGACCTATTTCACAACAAGCCTAGAGTTTTTAGAAGTTCTGTGCATCTTCCTTGTGCCAAAGACTCTTTCTTCCCAAATCTTTACCTACCACTGTTGAGGGATATGTTATTAAAAACCATTGTTGTGTTTGAAAAAAATGTGAGAATGCATTTTATATCTAAAGTATTTTCTAGAATCTAACTAGGTGTATAAATTATAATTTCCATTATAAACATTACAATTTTTCCTTATGAATTTTCAAAGTAGATTTGGACTAGAATCAAAAAAGCTGACATACAATATGAAGACCCAAGTTTGATTCCCAGAATCCTTATATAAAAACACCAGGCATGATGGTATACGCTTTTAATTCCAGCACTGAGGAGGATATCCTGTCTAGTTTGGCTGAATGAACCAATTTCAGGTTTAAATAGAACCTGTCTTAAAAACAACAACAACGGGGGCTGGAGAGATGGCTCAGTGGTTAAGAGCACCATCTGCTCTTCCAGAGGACCCGGGTTTGATTCCCAGCACCCACATGGCAGCTAACAACTGTCTGTAGTTCCAGTTCCAGGCAAACACCAAGGCAAATAAGTAAATAAATAATAAAGTTTAAAAAAAAACAAAAACAAAAACAAAACAACAACAACAACAACAAAAAAACAGGAATAACCAAGAATAGGGGCTGAGGTAGACATTTTATATGCCCAGGTCATTCACATGTACATGTACACACTACACATGCACTCACATACTCATGTATCCTAAAACATGAACCAATGAATAACACATTCGGTGAGAGGCAATGTCCAAGAAAGTAGTAAAGAGGAGATTGAACTACACATTTGGCCTCCACATACAAGCACACACGCATATGTCACACAACACAGCACACACTACCCTGCAGTCAGACAGACAATAAGGTTAGAAAGAGACTACCCACACACAGGAGTCAGTTGGGTAGTTGTGAAGAATGGGGCCTGCCTGTGCCGCAGGGGGACTAGTAAAGAGTGAAGCAGTATGAAAGAAAAAGGATGAAATTAAAATAAAGACAAGTAATAGCTAAATGTAATAGTGTGAAGTAGATACTGAGCAAAAGCATGCTTGTATGTTTGGTTGTGTCACTTTTAAGGTACCAAGACATGCATTCAAACCATGCACAAACATGCTTTTCAGTTGCCTGAGAGACACATGTGTATAACCCATGGTGATGAAGTGACTGTACTCAAGCAAGTGAAATGGATAGAGGTAATATATATTCAGAGACAGCAGCACAACCACAGTCTCCTCTTCAGTTCTGTTGTTCATCTCTCTTTATTCAGTGAGTCTGCCTCATAAATGGTCAAAACTTTTCATCTGTTCATCTTCCTCTCCTTTGCCTTGTACCTTTGGCATCCATTCAGGTGCAAGCTTCTTTCATTGATTGAAACATTGTGATGGTCCAAGTCTCTAGCTGCTAACTATGCACATATACACATCAATGTTCTGAATGCTTTTGAATATCACCTATCTCAGCTAGCCCAAAGGTTAACAGAGAGGAGGTGGGAGATCCATTATTTGACTTTGGCTCTGCCAACTTGAAATAATCTAGAATCAATCATCTGAGAAAAAAAGTGTTAATCAAGGATAATTTCTATTGGGTACCCTATGAGCATGTTTATGACAATGATCTTAATTAATTGGTGTGGGAAGTCTCAGCATATTCTGAGTATTATCAT
The DNA here is from genome assembly GCA_004025045.1 of Sigmodon hispidus. Taxonomy (NCBI): domain Eukaryota; kingdom Metazoa; phylum Chordata; class Mammalia; order Rodentia; family Cricetidae; genus Sigmodon; species Sigmodon hispidus. The sequence goes on along the minus strand of PVIH01024274.1, from coordinate 17,715 downwards.
TCAGTATGTAAAGAATTTGAAATGATATGGGTGGAGAATTGAGCTGAACAAAGGCAAACATGTCAGCATGCATGCATCCCTCTCTGCTCTGGGCTGTGGATGAGGTTTGCAGTTTTTGTTAGACCTTCAATACAATCACAAATAGTGATCTGAATTTTAAAATAAAATCAATTCACTTTCTATGCAAGTTCCTTCTTCTCAGAATATTTTATAAGAGAAAAAAAATAAACTAGACGAGAACCACAGAAAGCCAGCCACAACCTCAAGTCAAGACACCCATATTCCTCTTTCATGAACCTTCCATTGTATGATGTGTCACTGACTTCTTTTAACTCCCAGAACTCACTTCACCATCCTTCAACCTTGAATTGGAGTACTTAGAGTACCAATTTTTAGTTTTTCAAATTTCAAAAGTATAATTTAAATACCTTAATATCTCAGCAGAGACATCTTAAAGTAACATCAACAAGAATTTATAACAGAACTATTGACTCTATATCCAACCTTTAAAGAAGAATTCTAAATTATTTCATATTCATATTTTACTTTATTTTTTAATGTTTCCATATCTTGAATATTATAAAATGACAAGATTTAATAATTTCTTCTCTTCTTCTTCTTCTTGTTTCTTTTGTTTTTTGGGGGGCAGGAGGACAGGTTTTTTCTGTAAAGGTGTGGATATCCTAGAACTTATTCTGTACACTAGGTTGGCCTTGAAGACAAATAACTGCCTAAGTCTACTTCGAGAACACTTGAATTAAAGTCATGCCTAACCATAACCCAGCTCCATTTTTTTTTAAAGAATCTGGTATATGAAATAGATTATTTTTCTTTCACCCCTACAACTCTTCCCAAATCTTTCTGATCTCCCTATCAATTCAATTTTATGTTCTTTCTCTTATTTTCAAAATAAATAAATAAACAAAAAGATAAACAGAGGCCCCAGTGGTAATGCATGCTTTTATTCCCAGCACTTGGAAGGCAGAGGCCGGTAGATCTTTGTGATATTGAGGCCACCTGCTCCACAGAGCAATTTCCAGAACAACTGGAGATACACAGAGAAACCCTGTCTTAAATAACAAAGAAACAAATAACTAAATAAGAAACAAAAATAAAAATGCAAGGATATCACAATGACACACAAACCCACTAGAAAAAGAAAAATAAAAAAGACCCCAAAGACCAATAAGACAAAAAGAAATGCCAAGAAAAAGCAAAACAAAGAAAAATGTTCACAAAAATACAAATGAGTTCATTTTGTTTTGACCAACAACTTCTGAACATAGGGCTTGCCCTGAAGTGCAGTTGATATACACAATAACATTGTACTAGGGAAATCTGATACTTCCATTGCTAGAGGGTATCAGTTGCTAATAGCTGCTTAGTTGGGGCTAGTACTCTATGTCTACTTCTTTCTTTCATTGCTAGAGTCCATCTGGCTTAACCCTTGATGAGTTTTGTGCCTGTTGTCATGGTCTCTGTGAGCACCAGTCCTTTTGCATATGTTTACTTGGAATCATTCATCACCTATAGCTGATAGATTCTTTCCTCTGTTTTTTTTTTTTTTCACATTAATTCCTGAGTGAAGAGCTTTGATGAAGACATTCATTTTAGAAAAGAGAAGTCCAAAGTCTCTAAATGTGCACACATTGTCCAGTTGTGGATCTCTGAATTAAATCCCATTTAACTCTTATGTTATTTGGGGGATCTTGTACTGTATCATGTTTTTGGCTCCTTTACTTGGCTTCCTTGAAGCATTATAGTGAGTTCCCTGTAAGGAGCCAACTTTTAAGGTCTTACTACTATTCTTTCAGATAAAAAAGAATTAAGGAAGGCCAGTTTTTCCCTTCTATGATTACCATTTAATTTGTTATTTAAAGATATCTTGATTAACAATGTCCAGATTTTGGCAAAAAATCACAACTCTTACCTGAAATTTGTGCTCCTGCTTAGTCTTGAAATGCTATCTAGATTTCAACAATATCAGACTCTATATATCTTGTTTTAATTGATGCAAACACAGTTCACTCATAATAATCATGAACTTTTTCATAGATATGACTTGCTAACTCAGATATTTAAATTTGTGTTTGTATTTATTTTTTGACAATTGTGTACATTTATAAAATAAATGTTGGTCATATTTATCAGAGCACCCCCTCTTTGCTCCTCCCCAGTCTCACTGAACACCTACTTCCCAAGTAGTGTTTCTCCTGCTTTCTGTGTTTTTTTGTGACTCACCTCACCTAATTAGACTTGATTGTCTAAGCTTGGGTCAGGGGTTATTTGCTGGGGCATAGGAAAGTAAACAGTGGCTATATAAGAAAAGAAAATGATTCTCCCTTCCTCAGTAACAGGAGTCTATCAATCTCAGGATGACTTTGAATTCATGATCCTCCTGCATCTTGATTACTAGAAATATAGGTACATAACACTTTCTCAATGCTTGTTAAAGTTTTAACCTCTGTTTAGGTAGCCTGTGAGTTGCCCTATCATATAATAATTTTGTTCTCTAAGCTCTCGAGTTAGACCAATAATATCATGTAACTAAGATTTGAAAACCAGACTTAACAAATATGAGAACAATGTTATCCTACAACATACTCTTGTTTGTTTTCAAGATGACATTGGCCGCTGTCAAACCCAGCTGTGGGTTGATGGACTTATTAGAAAGCAAATGGAATAATGCTAATTAAATGGAAGAGCAAGAGTTTCACTTGTGGAGTTTTGGAAGCAAGAGATAAGATTTCCCCACTACTGTGTTCTTTTTTTTTTTAAACTTTTATTTATTTATTTATTTATTTATTTATTTAATTATTTGCCTTGTTGCTTGCCTGGAACTGGAACTACAGACAGTTGTTAGCTGCCATGTGGGTGCTGGGAATTGAACCCAGGTCCTCTGGAAGAGCAGACGGTGCTCTTAACCACTGAGCCATCTCTCCAGCCCCCCACTACTGTGTTCTAAACAGATACATAAAAATGATATTAGAATACTGTTTAACAGGACTACATAACCCTGGCTCAACAAAACTCTGATGTCAGGCTGAGGTTATGCCGTACAAGCTTGAAGCCCTGAGTTCAGCTCCTAGAACTTACATTTAAAAAGTCAATATGTGGTCTGATAAGATGTATTTATATATTTAGGACATAGGACTACAAACAACAACAACAATAAAAATGAAGGTATGGATTTGAATGAAAGCAGGGGAGAGGTGTGTGGGAGAGTTGGAGGGTTGGAAGTGCAAGTAAAGGAACAGATGACATAATAATATATAATTTCAAAAAAGAAGATTAAAATGTTAAAAGAAGAATACAGAGGTTATTGAAACATCTGCTGCTTGTTCTTATTTGACATGTTAACAAACTCCTGCTCAAAGTTTTTTTTTTTTGGTTTAAGCCAGTGGAAATGATGAGCACTCATGTGTACTCCCGGTGCACACTTGTAATCTCAGCCCTGGGAAGGCAGAGACGTGGAAATCACTGAAGCAGGTGCACTGGACAGATGGAATAATTTAATGGGTGACCTCCAGGTCACTGGGATAACTTTTCTGGATAGAGAAAAAAGGAAAGAAAAGAAGGAGAGAATGAAGGAAGAAGAGAGGGTTGAAGTGACTTGTGGGGATGTCTTTTGGCCTCCACATTCACATGTGGGGAGAGAGAGCGACAAAGAGAGAGAGAGAGAGAGAGAGAGAGAGAGAGACTGAGGCCTCAGTTGTCTTCACTTTTATTCTAAATTATACGTCTTTCCATCTCTAATGCAATTTTTCATTCTGTTCTCAGATTTCAGATGAGACTTCCTTTAGCAAGCATGGCACTAAAAATTATATTTTACATGATTTATAATTTTTCTCTTTTCATTTAGTAGGAACAGTCTATGAATAATTTTTTCCTATATAATATTGGAAAATTGTGACACTTAGAAAATTCAAATTCAAGTAATTTTTACCTTTATTTTACTTTCCTCTATTAGGAAGTCATGCATGTGCAAATATATGACTTCTTCGAGTTTTACTCTGTAGAAACAGTTCACTCTGAGATGCTCTATATAAAGCATGAAGAGCATAAGTCCAGCCTGTGTAGATGTGTGGTGGAATATTCTCTGTATAATGTAAATAAAGGAGCTGTTTTGGTCCATGTAGAACACTATAGAAGTGGGTGGAGAATCAGAGCACAAGCAAGTAGGAAGAAGGGTGGAGTTTGCCAGTCTTCATCCGACCCCCCAAGAGGAACAGACATGTAAGAGGTACCGGCCAGACGCTGGCTGAAGCCACGTCGCGGGAAGATTAATAGAAATGGGTTAATTTAAGAAGAAAAAGTTAGCTAGTAATGGGCATAAGACATGGGCCAAATAGTTTAAAAGATATAAGCATGTGATTTCATTTCTTTGGGGGACAAAAGCCTCGGGCGTGCGAAATAAGTTCCAACTGCCACTGCATGCCAAAACCGCTGCCGTTGCTCATGCCAGGTTGCAAACCTCCAGCCCCAAACAGGCCGGGAAAAACTTAATACAACATAGATGAGATTGTCTTCAAAAGTTTTTATGTTACTTTCATAAATATAATGTCAGAAGTGTCCCACAGGAGAAAGTCGGATATAGAAGCAGAACCTGAGTTACGCTTTGACAAAGACACAGGTGTTCTGAATGCAACTCATCAATGCTTGCAACTTTCTGTATTAGTTACTTTCTTGTTCTGTGCTAGACTATTCTGACAAAAGTAGCTTAACAGAGTCTATTAGTCAGCTTTTATTATCCACTGAACAGAAAGTAACCACCTGGATATGGGGAACTTCAGTTTTAAGAACTGGTTTGGTCATATTGGCTTGGACCCTTGTCTTGACTGAAGATGGATGTATGAGGGCCCAACACACTGTTTTCAGCACTACTCCTAGGCTGATAGGCTTGAACTTTAAAAGAAAGCTATCTTAATTTAAGCCTCGGAGCAATCCAGTAATCACCTGTCCTTCATAGTGTTTCCATCAGCTCCTGTCCCAGCTCCTGCCCTGACTTCCCTTAGTAACAAAACTTGACCTAGAAGTGTCAACCAAATAAACCTCTTGTCTTTCAGGCAATGGTGGCAGATATTTTTCATCTCAGCATTTGAGAGGAGAAAGCAGAAAGATCAGAAATTCAGGGCCACCCAAGGCTACAGGAGATTCATACAGTCTAAAAGAGAAACAAAGTCAGGGGAGAGGTAGTGGTGCATGTCTTTAATCTCAGCATTAGAGAGGTGAAGATGGGAATATAAGGCAAATGGAGGCAGGACCCCCCCACAAACACACATCATTCTGTCTGATGATTCGTAGAGGTAAGAGGTTTCTAGTGGCTACTGCTCTGCCTTGCTGATCTTTCAGGTTCATCCTAGATATCTGATGCTATTCAGATTATGCTTCAAATTTTAAAGTCCTATATCATGAGCTCTGAGGCAAAGACCAAGTATGTGTTACTTACAAATCTGCTAACAGTCACATATGGACATGAGACTCACACATGTCAAAGAGGAAAGCCTGGGATCACTGGCTAGATAAGGCAATTACTTCAGGTCAAATGAAAATAATAGAAAACTCATAGATGAGACAGGAAATTAAGATTTAACTAGGAAAAATATAACTACAATTATTAATTGAACCTTTTCTCTCTCTCCTGTAAGATGGGAAAAAGCCTACCTGGATGTAGGTATGCAGGAAGACTACCAAATACTTAATGCCAGTGGGTTATCACATTGATAGTTTCATTCCTTTAGCAATGTGAGAAAAGTAGGCATAAGAAATTGTTTAGCAATGTTTAATTCCACCTTGGCTTCTAATGTTCACACCTTCCAAGCAATGCGCCTGAAAACCTAGGACACTCCCAATCACACATCTATATACAGCTGCATGAATTTCTGCTTTATACAATGGAAATAAGTTATTCCTCCAAGAAACTTTTAGATAGGCCTAGTTTCTATTCAAATATGTCTTGGAACACAATACAGAAAATACAGGCAAAGGGATGATTGGCCCTAGATTGGTTTGGGGCAAATGTTGTGTAAGTCAAACTACATAATCCATGTAAACTTTTGGGGAAAAAAATCACCTATTTACTATACTATGCCTGTGCATAACTGGGCTTGCATGTGATTAAAATCAGATACTTTATGGGAGAGATATACAAAGTTAGCAGATGACGGCATAATCTAAGCCTGCTGATCAAAATACACAATCACTCAAGCTAAACCCCTTAGTAATCAAATTGTTCTTTCTATTGAACCCCACAAACAAAAGAATCCCCAAATAATATTTGGAACTCTTAAATGCCCTCATCATGTGGTCTCTATTTGTCCTGCCAAAGACTCATTTTTAATCTGTTCTGTTTTATTTTTGAATAAGAGATCAAGAACCTGATAACACAAGACTCTTAACCAGCGGTAACTGCAGCTTTCAGTGTCAGGAATCTAGGTAATTATCTCATCCTACCTGATATTCCATCAATCCCTATGAATCAATGGCAAGCACCAACAAAGTCTAACATCTTACCCTCTGACCTGTAATTTCAGCTGAGGTTCCATGGTACCTGAATTCTAGTCTGATGAAGAAAAATTCCCAGTTGGGAAGTAGCAATTTCAGAGCACAGAAAAGCAAACGAGGTGGTGAAGATGTGTAGCTGCTCTAAACATTTTTCCTGAAAAGGTGGTAATATCTCTCCTGCTCTATTCCACTGGAAAAAAAAATTCAAATATCCCAAGGCTGTGTCAAGGGACAGGGAAGAATAATTGTTGCACAGACCTACACATTCAATATTTAGTATTAGTGTTCTTCCACAAACTACTAGATTTCTAAAAGTCTGTAACTGCTTCCTTGTCAGGAATTGATCACATACTTCAGTTTCTCCCTTACTCATTTGTTCATTTATTTATTTATTTATCACTAAACAGGTGCACTTTGAAAACAATGAATTCTATACTGTGTATTATATGTTATAGATGGTAAAAAGAGAAAATGCAATGTAACTAGAAGATGGTTTTTATCTTTAATTTTTAATGTTTTGCCCCATATCCACCACTGCTCCACTTCCCACCTCTCCTCCCAGTTTTCCCTCAACCTTTCTCCACCACATCTCCCTATTCATTTCTCAGTGAAGGCAAGGAATCTCAAGATGAGTCAGTTTGGTCTGTCATATCCAGTTGAGGTATGTCTGAGTCTGTCCCCCTAGTATCAGGGATGAGTAAGGTGTTCCTCTGTAAGGAATGAGCTCCAGTATGTCAGTTCATTCACCAGGAATATACTCTGGTCCTACTGCAAGAAGCTACATGAATTGCCCATGCCATTTGACAGTCATCTATATTTGGAGAGTTTAGTTCGTTTTCATGAAAGTTCCTCAGATGTTTTTGAGGAGATAGTGATCTATCTCTTTGGGTCTCCTCCTTGTGATCCTGATTCCTTTGCTCAAATACTTTTTCCTCTTTCTCTCTTCAGCTAGTTCTGGAGCTTGACCTGGTGCTTAGCTATTGATCTCTGCTTCTTTCTCCATCCATTGCTGGGTGAAAATTTATAATGACAATTAGGTTGGTAATTCATTTGATTATAGGGGAAGTCCTGTTTAGGCACCCATTCCACTATTGGATGAGAGCCAGGGACATCTTGTGGGTTCTTGGGTGTTTCCTTAGCACCAGGTTTCTCTCTAACCCCATGATGACTCCCCATAACAAGATATCTATTTCTTGATTCTTCCTCTTTGTTGCTCCTCCCACTGAACCATTTCCTTCTCTCATGATTTGTTGCCACCTCCTCTTGCTCACTCTCGTAAATGATTCCAATTTACACAGGAGATTTTTCTCTATTTCCCCTTTCCAGGGGATCCAGGGATATTCCTCCTAAAACCTTGCTGCTCAAGGTTTGTGGATTGCAGCCTGGTTATTCTTTGCTTTTTGTCTAAAATCCACTTATGAGGGAATACTTGCCACATCTATCTCTCTGGATCTGTGTTGCCTTACTCAGGAAGATACTCTCCATTTGCCATCAAATTGCAAGATGTTATTATTTTTTTACTGTCAAGTATTACCCCTTTGTATAAATGTACCACATTTTTAAAATCTATTCTTCAGTTGAGGGACATCTAGGTTCTTTTTAGGTTCTGACTACTATAACTAATGGTACTATAAACATAGTAGAGCTAATGCCATTGGGGTAAGAATGTGTATCTTTGGGGTATAGGCCCAATAGTAGTATTGCTGGATCACTGGGTAGATCCTGTGCTCTGAGAAACCATCATACTGACTTCCCAAAGTAGATGTACAAGTTTACATTCCCACCAGCAATGAAGGAGTGTTCCCCTTGCTCCACATTCTCTCCAGCATAGGCTGTCATCTGTCATCTGTGGTTTTTTTTTTTTTTTTGATATTAGTCATTCTGATCGGTGTAAGATAGTATTTCAGAGTTGTTTTGATTTGCATTTCTCTGATGGTTAAGGATGGTGAGCAATTCTTGAAGTGTCTGTTAGTCATTTAAAATTCTGTTGGGAATTCCCTATTTAGCTCTCAACCTCATTTTTTAAATTGGATTATTTGTGTTTTTTTAGCTTCTAGTTTCTTGAGCTCTCTACATAGTTTAGAGATTAGTCCTCTGTCAAATGTAAGGTTAGTAAAAAAATTTTTTCCCATTCTGTAGGCTGTCATTTTGTCTTATTGATCGTGTCACTTGACTGATAGCAAGAAACATATTGCATTAAGGGAATTTCTTTATTCCTTATTCTACCCTGCTATTGTGTATGTTTGTGTTGTTTCTGTTGGCATGTGCACCTCTGCTTGTGTATGCCTGTGGGATGAACTGTCTTCATGATCATGCTCCATCTCATTTTTACAGGTAGTGTCTCTTATTGAACCCAGTGCTCACTGGTTCAACCATAGTGTCTTTTGAGTAAGCTATAGGAATCAGTCTGTATCTGTAGCCCATGGTACTGAGAGTACAGGTGTGAGCCAGAGTCTGTATAAATTGGTAGCTCTCAGTCTGTATAAGAAACATCACCTGACTGGGATTTCTCTCTAGCTCAGACTATTATAAATTAATCTGTAATCGTGATGTGACAATTTCATTCTGTGTCTTTGTGCTTTAAATATTTGTTTCTATTTTTAGTTGTCTAAATGTGTGTGTGTGTGTGTGTGTGTGTGTGTGTGTAGGGGGGTATGTTCATGTAAGTGGAGTTGTCCATACAAAAGGGCATTATATTCCCTAAAGTTGTAGTTTCAAACAGATGTGAGCCATCTAATGTGTATGCTGGGAACTAAACTCAGGTCCTCTGCAAAAGCACCACATTCTCTTAGCCACTGAATCCTCTTTCCAACCTTGTATTTTGTGACATTAAGGAATATAAAAGAAGTAAGGAATGAATTCCTTAACATTGTGGATTTTTGATACGGTCTTAAATTTACATAGCTGCTGAAATAAGTAGTTGCAAATTATAACTTTAAAATATAAAATCAAAATAGCATCATTTGTTTTGCTATTGACTCACTCTATAATTTTAATGCATACTCTATAAATTTGCTGTTCAGTCTTTACTATATTATTTCTCAGGCAATTAGATTTTACTGCAAATTTGGAGGATTTACTTGATATAATCATTGAGCTAAGTGTAGCGCTAAGTATTTAAATGAGGATGTTATCAAATGAGGCTAATTTTTCTTGTCCTGTTACAATCAGATTATTTTTAATATGTAAGACTTATTAAAACATAGTTCAATTATACTGGGAAATTTAAATCAAGAAAGTTTTTATATATAATATTACCCAATATGGTTGACATTTACAAGATGGTAAGTAACATTTTGTGTGATCATTACTTAAGCACTTTTGATTTTGTCAATACAAGATAAATTAGCTAAGATCAGGCAAACTATGTTTAGGTATTTGGATTAATCAGGTACTTTGTCTTGTCTGCAATATTGATAGGAATGTTTAGCAACTATATCAAGTAGTGTGAGTGGCAAAAATAAATACAGATTTTGCTATAAACTGCAAATAAGTACAAAATTAATCTGGTTGACTTAATCAGAAATACAGAATATCATTAGCATTTCAAATTATTTCATTCTGATTTTCAGAGTTTATTGGCAATGTAAATAGCAAAATAGCAAAAACTTTAAATTTATGTTTTTATTTATTTACCTTCTATATGTTTACACAATGCCAAGACATGTGTGAAGGTCAGGGGAGTCAGTTCTCTCCTTTCACTAGGTGAGGGCTCTGGGATTGAACCCAGGCCATTAGGTTTGATTGTTTTTGCCTTTACTAACCCTGACTTATATGTTGGAGACTTATTTCAAATACTACTCATGCGGTTAATAATAGCAATTCATTCATCACAGGATGGCTTTGTACCTGGATTTAAATGTTGGTTGATGAGAAGATAATTAATGACATCAATTTTCTTCCTGCAAATTTTATTTACTAATTTATGTACGTATAGATGGAAGATCATATATCCTATAAAGGCCTATGACTCTCTATGCAGCAGAAGATAACTTTGAACTTCGAATGCACCTGCTTCTACCCCTTAAGTACTAGTAGTACAAGTGTTTACGACCCGACTAGTATATGAGTCGCTGGAGGTGGAACAGTGGGCTTCCAGTATGCTTGACAAATGCTGTAATTAACTGAGCTATATTCTTAGCCCAATGTAATATTTTTTGATACACCTTATCAAATTTTCATCTCTTCATCTTGTAGGTGGAATTTTCTTGTCCTTCCAGTCTGCTCCCAAATTACTACACAGAGACTTAGTTATTTATTACAATGTACAGCTGATAGCTCAGACTTACTACTAGCTAGTGCTTACAATTTAATTTATTTTTATTAATCTATGTGCTGCCCCAAGGCTCATGGCATTTATATCTTCAACATGTCTTATTCACTCTCCTTCTACCTAGTGACTCTCTCTGACTCTGCCCTCCTTCTTCTTAGCTTCTTCTGTGTCTGGCTGTCCCAGCTATACTTCCTGTCTAGCTACTGGCTAGCCAGCTTTTTTAAAACTTTGCCTAATTCTGGGCATTACTTTTATGTGTCCTAACATGACTGGGAGAGGCAAGAGGAGGAAGGGAGTTTGAACAAGAAAATTTGAACAAGGGGATACATGGATAGAAAATATGACTTTAGCCAGCTTTTTATTAAACCAATCTTCACAGTGTACCTAAGAATTATTTCACAAATTCTCCCTCCCAGGCTCTGGTAAATATAATTCTACCATCATCTTTTGTTATGTCAGCTTTTTAGCTTTCATATGTGAGTGAGATCATGTAATAAACTTTCAAATATTTTCAAATGACAGTTAGCTGAATTTATGGATGGAAAGTGTCACAAAAGCCAAGTGTATTTTGTGTTAGGTGTCTCAAAAATCAGTATATGTAGCTATAAAAATAACTCACTAAGTCCCCGCATTGAGCAATTGTGTTACTTTTTTATTTTTCTCCAACATTTTGCCCTTTCTAATTTCCTTAGCGTGCACGCGCACACGCACGCACGCACACACACACACACACACACACACACACACACACACACACTGAAAGTATTGTTCTCTTATTTCTTACTCACTTGAACTCCTGTTCATTGTTCCAGCAAACCCTCCAATTGTCAGGCCTTTTTGACTTATTTGTTGCTCATTTCATTGAAATGGTGCCTCACGAGTAAAGCATGAGTAAAGAGGGTCATTTACCTGAGCAAAAGCAACTTATCTATGGTTGCACCACTTAGGACACCCCATGTCTCAGCAACCACTAATTGCTTTCTCGTCTCTCCTTCTTGCATGATAGAATGCTGATGGGACCAGTCTTTTAGTATTGTATGGGTCCTCTTCATGAAACAAAATTGTGAGTTTATAGCTAGCCCTTGTCTTGTTGTAAATTAGCTGTGTAAAGAAGTATGTCTTTCATATTCAATTCTAATTTACTTCAGTTTCCACAAATATTCTCCTAACTAGGTCATGATTATTAGCCAGCTGATTTAGATTTGATCAAGTTTTTCCAAATATACTTGTAGAAGGAGACAACTTAAATCAGTTTTTCTCATTTACAACTTTTACATATTTCAAAAACACATTTGATTCTGAAAATAATAAACACATTCGATTTTTGTCAATGTTTACTTGAGTTACTTAGCTAAATCAAGTGAGGAAAATATCTGTCCAGGATACATTGCACATGAATAGAAATGGAGAATACTATTGTCTTCCCAGACCAGTGGAGGGAAAATAAGGTAGATCCCAGGAAAGATTAGTTTTTAATCTCTGCATCTTTAGGACCACATATGGCATAGGGTATGTGGTAGATCCCTGATATAATCATAGAGCAAGATTTACTGATTTTGTTCTGATAAATGGAAAGATTTTGAGGGGGGAAAAACAAATGCCTGCCTCAGTGTTGGAATTACTTTGATAAAAATCTTAAGATCTCCAAAGAATCACAGATATGGGGTCTGGTATAATGGTTTCACACTTATGAGTGAATTGTAGTTTGTACAAATGAAAAATGTTTGATTCCTAGCAAAAGTTCCAGGATTGAACATTCTCCTCCAGGAGCACTAGACATGCATGAGAAAACACCTATATACATAAAATAAAGATAAATATGTAAACAGAAGCACAGCTTTCTGTCTCATCCACCTGAATACACCCAGCAGTCACTTCCCAAATTACCACACAGAGTCTTGTATTAATTATAAGTGCTGGATTGATGACTCATGTTTATTCCTAGCTTGCTCTTACATTTAAATTAACCCATATTTCTTATCTATGCTTTGCCATGCTGTTTATGGTTTGTTACTTCATTTTCTACATGTCTTGCTTCTTCAGTGTCTGAACAGCATCTGCCCTGTGTCTGCAAAGACTGTTTGCTTCTTCATCTCTGTCCTCAGTTTAATGGTACTTCCTAACCTTCCCTTCCCTTGTCATTGGCCCACACAGCTTTATTGTCAACCAATGAGAGCACCACATATTCACAGCATGCAGAAGAACATTACACTGTATAAATATGTTTAAATTTTTAAAAGAAAATACATTTGTTGTATTTTGATGAAAAATGACAGAAATAATGATGCATGCGCAATTATACCTCTATTTCATAAACAGCAGCAGAGATTGAATGATCTTACATTTTAAGTTATATTTCATTATTTTAAGGTGAGATGGAAAGGCATATCTTGGTTGTGTATTGAATTTCAAAGACAGGAGTCACACCTATTGCTTCATCATTCTGGTTCTAGAGATTGAACTTAATCATGTGGCTCTGTGGCAGGTTCCTGGACCCATGGAAAAACATTCCTGGTATCAGACCTTAATTCTTGAGTGATATTTGGCCAGAGAACAACAAAGCTTAGTGAGGAGAAAATTGTCAATAGAGAAAGTATAGCAATGGCCAGTCTCTCTGCTGCCCTGTGTTCAGGAAGAAAGAAATGAATGAAGAAAGCAAAGTGAACAGAGCCAGAACACAGACCTCACAGGCTACAGGGAGGTAGAGTGTTGAATGTGCCTTTTACTAACTTGCTAGGCCCATAAAATTCTAATGCCATTAATCACAGGAATAGAAGTAGGCAACCTCAAAATTCAGAGAGAAGTTTGAATACTCAGTCTGATGACATTGGCAGCTGACAATAAACCCCAGAAAAGCTGAAGCCAGTTTAGTTTAAATAAATCTCCATATTGGAAAAAATACAGGAACTAAACTGGCTTCAACTATATCTATTTTATCCAGTAGCAGATTGACTCTTTTTCTGAAAATGACCAGTTCTCCCTGCCAAATTCTATACCTAATTCCCAAGCCAAGGTTTGTTGGAATACATTTCTTACATCAGTCATTATTTGCTCTGAAGTAGAAAACAAGAGCTAATAAAATTTCCACTTTACTCTGCCTCTGTTACTGTATCACAGGTTTCCACCACAATGCTTGCAGCTGTGGGCATACCAAGAGTAAAGTGTTGAACCTGTGCTCATGCATATCATCCTTACTAACCAAGTTCAGTGTGGCATTTATTTTAGTTGAGGTCCTGACCTAAATCAACTAAAAGTCATTTGGGAGATAGCTCAGTTCATGATGTGTTCTATCTTGTAAATTCTAGGAGTGTGCTTATCCCCAGGACTTGTGTAAAAAGCCAGCAATGAAGAGGCATACCTATAATCCTACTAAAGGTGAGAGGAGGCAGAAACAGGCAGGTCCCTGGATGCTGATGGGCCAGAGACCCTTTTCTTCAGCCTGGTGAGGTTCTAAGGTAGTGAGAGATGCTGCCATAGACAAATAATACAAGGTTCAGGAGAACTGACACCCAAGATAATTTTTAAACTCTATTATTACTGCAGTGTTCACACACACACACCTTTTCATATTTACCTCTGTGGCCACCCCAACACACTGCCTTAAGACTAGACCACATTGTCCATTATTATCCAATGAGTAAAGACACATACATGTCCACCTGGGACTGCTTGCCCTAGGAGAGAAAAAGAAATCACAGGGAGTGGTGTAGCGGGAAATCTGAAGCTAAGCAAAAAAAAAAAAACGTGCAGGAGTGCTGAGCCAGGCAGAGTCGGTTGACTGGGGGGAAATGACAAAAAAGCGCCGAGCCAGAAGACGGAAGTGGGCATGCGTCGCTGGATGAGTGGCATGGGGTAGGAAGGACCGTCTGGCTGGGACAGCTCTTGCTCTGCTGTGCAGATCGTTCCACGGATTGATCGTGCTTTCCACAGATTGCTCCTGCTCTGCGAGTTAGGATTGCTCCGGCTCTCCACGGTTGGGACTGTTCCTGCTGGCTATGGCGCGGATCATTTGTGCTCTCCACGGTCCTGCTCTCCACTTCTCTGTCCTTCTCCTACCTTTTCTCCTCGTGCCCTGGAACAATCCCTGTTATATGAGTAACTTTTGAATAAAAAAAAAATAGCATATATTTCTTGGTGGGTTAGTACTGTGATAAATGGCGGACCAACGTGGTGCTGACTCCACGGAACCCAGCTGGGTTCCTCAGCCTCGGAGCGAGCGGCTATTTTGGCTTTGGGACTTGCTCCCAGCCACATGTGGATATGCGCTGGGAAACAAAGGCTGCACGAGGAATCCCTTCAGGCACCTTTACTGCCACTGCTGATCTCAATTGCGACATCTGCTGGCTGTAAGTCCTCATTACATCTGAGTAAGGAATTTTTTTTTCTTTTTTTCTTTTCTTTCAAAATGTCTGACCAAATAAATGTTCAGAATTTTACCCATTTTTTCACAATGGTGATAGAGGATTATTTTCGGGATTATGCATTTGGAGGCTAGCTCAACCCAGGAGTTGTTTTGCTTTCTTGTGTGATAATATACTTTATACCTACCTATTTTAAAGGATCCCAGTATAGAGATGAACACATTCCCCATAGGGGGTTTGAGGCTAAGATGTGTGACATGGATGAACATATTAAGACAATTAAGAAGCTCATTGCCTCCATAGAGGAGAGGTCTACATTGATTAGAGAGGAATATAGAGCTTATATTTATGAAAAATTTAGGAAACTGGAACAGAAAGTACTAGAACGTGTAGATTTGGGGAATGAGAGAATTTTCCACTCTATAAAATTGTTGGAGAGGTCATTTATAGAGGACTTTAAAACACTGGAAAAGACCATTACTGCTAGATTAAAAGACCATGAGGGTCGTATGGAGATTTTAGAAAAGGATTTTGAGGCAACATCTGCTCAAGACAACCCAGAGCCCACTCTTAAAAGATGCTGCAGTAGGGAAGGTGCCCCACCTAGAGTGGTTACAATGAGGGGACTACCCCCTACTACTTCAACCCTATTCCCAGTTGTGGCAGAGACCAAAAAATCACAATCATGTGGAAGGGCTTCAGACAACGTGGGATATACTTATGAACCTATCCACATGAAGGATCTAAAAACAATAAAGGAAGCCATAGTGACATATGGTGTGCAATCGTCTTTTGTGAAGCAATACATAAATTCAAGGTCAGCACAGTATCGGGTAATTCCTGATGACTGGAAGAATTTGGCAACCACAGTGTTGAACAATAGTCAAAGCTTGCAGTGGAGGAATTGGTTTAGGGAAGAGGCTAAAGCCTTGGAATCTTGAGATCAAACTGGGAATGTTACCATCTCCAAGGACCAAATCCTTGGGGAAGGCCAGTTTGCTGATGTATCAATTCAGGCTACTTATGAGGACCATGCTCTGTTGCTGTGCCATACTGCTGCCTTAAATGCTTGGGAAAGGGTTTTAGACCCAGGACAGAGAATTGAGTCATATACTCAGATTAAACAAGGCCCAAAGGAGTCTTATAGAGACTTTTTACAGAGGTTGACTCAGGCTGTAAATAGATCAGTGTCAGATTCAGAAGTTCGGAAACAATTGATACTTTATTTGGCCTTTGATAATGCTAATATGACATGTAAGAAATTGATCATGCCATTAAAGATCAAAGGTGCACCCATAGAAGAATGGATTCAACTTCCAATTAATGTTGAATATCTACACCTGATGAAGAGAATTGGGTAGGACAAGCCATTGCTAATGTTAAGGTGAGAAATCAAAACATTATTTGTTTCAATTGTGGTAAGCCAGGCCATATAAAGAGGAATTGTAGGCAAGGAATATATGGGAATTATCCCAATCCCAGGAGTGACTTAAACAGAAGGCCACTACTTCCTGGACTATGTAGGAGATGTAACAAAGGCAGACATTGGACAAATAAGTGTAGATCTGTAAGAGACATAGATGGCAAGCTTTTAACATTGGGAAGTGTAACTCGGGGCAAGAGTCAGACCTCCAAGCCAAAAAAGGTTCAGTCATATACAGTCACAGTGGAAGAGCAGTTTCCTCAGAATGAGTAACAAATCCCAAGCCTGAAACAGTAGACCATGTAGCCATAGACAATAGGTCGCCTTTACAAGAGAAGTTGATGGTATTCAATGAACCAATAAAACACATATTTTGACAGACCTCCATAAATGAGCAAAGACCAAAGTTGACAATAAGAATAGACAATATTTTTATGCAAGGCTTAGTCGAAATGGGAGCTGATGTTTTGATCATAACTCCACAGGCATGGCACCCCAGGTGGCCTCTGAAGAAGACAGATGTTCAATTTTTAGGTATTGGGACATTGTCTCAGGTAAAACAGAGTGTGAGATGGCTGGAATGCATAGGACCAGAAGGACAGAGAGGAAGATTGAAGCCATACATGGCCAACATAGCAGTGAACTTGTGGGGTCGTGACCTACTACAACAATGGAACACTCAAATTAAGATCCCTCCAGGCTTAAATATCAACCAAAGACCCAATCATGGTCTTGAAAGCAATACCTCAGGAGGCTATGTAAAACAGCCGCCGGTTATTCAGGTTGCACAACAATGCAGTCTCAAAGCTGCAGGCACCCCAAAGACACTAACAGCCCTGCCTTTGAAATGGTTGACAGACAAACCTATTTGGGTCCAAAAATAGCCTTTGACAGAGGAGAAATTGCTAGCCCTAGAACAATTGGTACAGGAGCAGTTACAAGCTCAGAATATTGAGGAATCAACCAGCCCATGGAATTCCCCCATATTTGTGGTCAAAAAGAAATCTGGGAAATGGAGAATGTGACAGATTTAAGAGCAATTAATAAGGTGATACAGCCCATGGGCACCTTACAGTCTGGTATACCTTTACCTTCTTTGCTACCTAAAGGATGGCCTATTGTAGTTATTGATCTGAAGGACTTTCTTTTTTTTT
>PVIH01024273.1:0-23122 GCA_004025045.1 Sigmodon hispidus | reverse complement strand
TCTTTCCCAGACACTGTCTTATGATGATCCCTATAGTATGTAGTTTTATACCTAGTTTAGAACCTTCCTATTTAGACAAAACGGGGAGATGTAGCGGGAAATCAGGAACTGTATATGTGAACGATCACGTCATAGGAATGGAGACGAGCTGGGCGTGGTTAACTGAAAAGGATTCCGGAAGTAGACCTTCGAGGGAGGGCACCAGGACAGGAAGTCGTCATTCTCTCACGAGAGTTCCCCGACCGAGTGCGCAGTTCGCTCCAGCTGCCCGGGAGTTCGGACGTACGACGTGGGGATGGTTAATATTGGAAAACTGCATGGTCAGGTTTTCCAATATTTTTTCATCTTTTTAGTCAATACAAAAATATATTAAGGAATCTCTGAGAAAAGTTTGTAGACCAAAAAGCCTTATTTTGACTATAAATACTACTGAAACATGCCAATATTTACCTACCATCCTCATTATTATTGCTATTAATATTTTATCTACAAGCTATTTATTGATTTGAGAAATGTTTACTATCTGAGAAATTTACATTAACATAAATTCAGTGAGGTAAAAGCTCACTAGGGCATAATGTTCTAATTGCACAGAATCTAGGAAAGCTGTTCAATGTAATAATAGCCAATCTTTTCAGGATTATACAGAAGATAGATTTCTCAGGCCTAAGAATCATGATTTTGAAGAAATACCAAACTACAGAAAATTAACCCAATGGGGATACATTGCAAAAAAGGTTTCCGTTAAGTTAATTAATTATCTTAATGCTTTTATTCGAAAAAATTATAATTGTATTTATTGACCCAAACATAAAATAGTACAAGATTGCTTATTCTCTGCCTCTTTGAGAATGAGATCTCAGAACATTATACCTCAGCAAGGATGATATACAGAGAAGCATTAAGAACCCAGTGAGTAAGGAGGAGGCAGCTGGTGTCCCAGATTATTGGCAAAGGGACTAGCATGCACAGGGTTTTGAAATACATAACACTAAACACCAAAAATATTAAAGCTATAAAAATGGAGGAAATGCAATCAGAGAATAAACGTGTTTATCTGAAGCTGTTAAAAGGATGAAGTCAGAGGGCCAGGGCTGTTCTAACTCTGAAAATTTCCCAAGGTTTTCAGCTCTGGACTTTGCCCTAATCAGGGAGATGAAAGATGACCTTTGACCTCT
Source organism: Sigmodon hispidus (assembly GCA_004025045.1). Classification (NCBI taxonomy): domain Eukaryota; kingdom Metazoa; phylum Chordata; class Mammalia; order Rodentia; family Cricetidae; genus Sigmodon; species Sigmodon hispidus. The sequence continues at coordinate 21,944 of PVIH01024273.1, read as the reverse complement.
TGGAGTTTCCTAAATCTTGGGCCACATTATGTCAGGTTGACCCCCAGGGGTTGACAGTTAGGTATGTGGGCTCTGCAAACCCTGTGTTTGATCTCCAGGGGAATCCCTGGGCACTTTGACTCAAGGGAGCTACACAGCAAAACTGTCACACATGATTGCTGGAGAAATAGAAATTCATTACTGTTTGGCAGACTGCACTGGGACAGAATAACCAGAGGTTGATTTTGAATTTGTAAAGTAGTTTTTACTGACCTTTATCTTTTCTGAATCTAATATATCTTCCTTTACTGAAATAAAGCAAGTGATGAAAAATTGTTTGCAGTTCTTTGAGTCATTTTTGTGAGTCAGAAGTTTGAAAGTAGACAGGAGGTTTCCTGGGAGAGATGGGAATGGAGAATGTTATTGCTAAAAGAAAGGAAAGCTGTGGGTACACTGCATTGTGGTGCAGTAAAGAAGGGAAGGGAGAGCTGCTGTCAGCTCTGTGTTACTTATATTTTAGAAACTTGATGTTCAGAGAAGAGGAGAAGGACTTAATGGTTTGAGAAAAGAACTAAAATTTCTGATGATGAAGGTCAAATGTCACCTGATTTGAAGATTTGTATACTATTTAGAAAATGCCAAAAAACCTCATTGAGGTTGTTGGTCCTGAATTTACAGTAATCTGATTTGCTGTTTTTTGGTTTTTTTTTTTCCACTAAGTAGATTTTTTTTTTTATTCTTCCAACTTTTATCATTTATTGGCTGTTCCAGTATAGCAAGGTCTTTGTGCAAACTGGGCACAAGACAGACACTAATCTAAAAATAAATAAATAAATAAAAGGAAAAAAGACAGCAACAGGAAAGGGAAGAAGCCCTAACCACCCTGATTTAGTCCAAGTCTCTATTATCCATCTTTCTCTATCATTAGTTTTTATTTTCTTAGAAGTCCAGGAATCAACTCTGAATAAACTCTGTAAAACTGAATGTTTGCATTTGACACAGAGTATGGTTAGAAAAAACAAAAGCAGATGTGATGTTTGAGAATTAAAAATTACTTGAAGGAAAATATTTTAACATGTATGATAGTGTACTGAAAGCATTTGTTAAAACATAGAATTTCATTTGTTTTCAATGCTTTAAATCTTGAGAATCTGTCTGGGATTTGCATTCCCATTTTCCCATAGGGAAACCTGACATATATATGGCTAAATAGGTCATCAAAATCACGGACAAAAAGAACACCAATGTAAGCCATGTCACATAGGACTCTAGTCCATGGTCTAAAACAGTTCACATATTTTGTAACCTTACATCAATATGTGTATCTTTAAAAACTTGTTCTATGATTCTTTTATTCCAGATAATATATTTCACTAATTTGATGTATTATTTGACAAATCAAACTTGGATATTAGGTAGATCAGTGACTATTCCCTCCCTCCCTACCTCTCTCTCATCTCATCTCATCTCATCTCATCTCATCTCATCCCATCCCATCTCATCTCATCTCATTATGTAACCTAGGTTCACATAGAACTCACTGTGTAGAGCAGGCTGACCTCAAATTCAAAAAGATCCACCTGCCTCTGCTCCCATTCAGGGATTAAAGGGATACGAATAACACCATGTCCAACCATTAGGTTTAATTCTTCCCAGACTTCTTTGATAATTTTTTTTAAAAAGGTTTATATTTTTTTAAAAAAGAAAATATAGTTATAAGAAGAAATATGTATCAATGCCATTGTGTAGAATGAATAGTGCTGAGATCAAATGAACAGCAGAAGACTATATTAAATATAATTCATATTTCTGTAGCTTTAGTTAATCTTTTAGAATACTCAGAATAATTGACAATAATGTACCTATAGGGTTATATAATGTTTCAATTACTTTTGTTTGTTTGTTTCAGAATGTAATGGCTAAAACTACATGAACACAACTATTGTTTGGCCTACATATGTGTTTGTGCACTACTCCTGAGACTGGTGTCCATGGAGGTCCAAAAACAGAGTCAGATCCCTTGAAATTGGAGTTACAAATGCCTGTGAGTGACTACTTGGGTGTTGTACCTCTTAACCAGTGTTCTTATGTTCTTAAATACTGACATGTTTCTACAGTTTCCACACAAATGGTTTCAATTTTTTTCAGTTAAATGATAAATGATTTGATATTATTTTATTATTAGCTTTCCTGCTTCCTATTTATCTGTTTCAGTGGGCATGTATCACTATAAAGTTTTAGTATAATATTTTTTTTTTGAATTTTTATGAATGCATAGAATGCATTGTGATCATATTTCCCCCTTGTCTTTCCCAATCCCTTGTGGATCCAAATCTGCATGTCCTAAACCATCCCAACTTCATGTCCAAGTGACATGGTTTTTATACAAGCTTTTCTTTACTACATTCAACTAAGGAAGGACGACAGTGGGAGAAATCATCTTCCTCAGGGAAGCACACTCAATTTGTTATCCAATACTAAGTGGTCAGCTTTGAAAATACACATATAGGTAACATTATATAAACTAAAATGGTTATATATGCATATGTACATTGCATATATATATATGTGTGTGTGTATGTATTCATGTAATTACCAATTAATTAATAAAAGAGTCGTACATCTGAAAAGGGGCAAGGAAAAGTATTTAGGAGGGCTTGTATGAAGGGAAGGCAAGAAAGGGAAAAAATGAGCACATTTATCCTTTTATATCTAAAAGATGCCATTTGCACCCACTTTTCCCAAACCCTGGCTCTTACTGTCTTTCTCTTTCCTCTTCCTGAGTGGATCCTGACCCTTACAGGACAGGGTTTAGTACAGATGCTCCCTTTGTGGCTGAGCTCTTTGAAGACAACAACTCTCTACACTTTGATAATTTGTAAGCTTTTATGTTAAATGACTTCTGCTGCATTAGAAACATCTCTGATGAGGACTGAAAGCTACAACAAGTAGTTTGGATTTTTTTTTTATAAGGCCAGAAACTGTAATTCTTATATGTACTAATATACACTCTTAACATGTACATTTGGGATCATTATGTCAGCTATTTAGATTTTTGTCTTCATAATGAATATAAAATATTCTATGGATTAAGTAAGTGTGCCTTTATTTTTCACCAATGTAATTATCATTGCAAAGATAACTGTCATTTTATCTAATTATTATAGGACTTGCTATAACAAAGATCCTTGTAAATATATCCCAAGAATAAGCACAGTTTCTCTAATATTTAGGAATATATTCTTGTAGCTTTAAAACAATTACTGATCAAATATTTAAGTTATAATTTTTAATATTTAAAGACTCAATTCATAAAAAATTTACTGTGAAAATAATGCAGTGTAATTATCTGATATTTTTTAAGAAGAGGTATTTTAGAATAATTTTTAAAATTATTTCTCATTAAAATTAAAAAGCAGCTTTGAAACTCATTATATTAAACTGTAATTTTTGACATTTGATGAAATTGAAAAATTTTATATATAAAACATCAAAGTCTAAAAATCATTTTTGCTTTAGTAAAGAAGTATTTTCTCTTGCTGTTGGCCTTTACATATACTTCTTATGGTAGAGAGACATTCCCATTCCTTCACATAAAACTTTATTTATTAATAGTAGGTTTTATCTGGAATGTTAATCAAAATCCTTTCTGGGCTTGAGTGTCCATAATCAGTGTATGCATAAATACATGTGAATATATTATGTATATGAATTTATAGACCCACATATATAATTAATTTGTAAAAGTGGAAACGAGGCTCATTGAGCTGTAAGGACATTCATACAAAAGAAAATTTGAAAATATTTATTTATATCTTCTGTATAATATATGGAGACGCATAACTTTTCTTAATGTCTTGGTTACTTCAGGCCAGGGGTTGTATAGAAGTTTTACATTGGAATATTTTGATTTTTACTTCTAGGAGATCCTATGATAACATTAGATTGGCTACTAGGTTTACAATAATCTGTTTGTCCAGGGGCCTTCTCAAACCCTCTAGTCAAAGTCTTATCTTTCTACTTAAGCTTTCTATGATGTGTGATATGCCAAATGGAATTGGGTGCTGGTATTGCAAATTCTTGGAGATTAAAGCTCTTCAGATAACTCTTCTTCTTTCTCTTTGTTCTTGGAGACTACTATACAGCTAGCAGAAGTGTGGTAACTACACTTTCAGCATAAGTATTGTCATGAAGCCACTGTGTAGGTTTGCCTTCTGAATTCAATAAAGTGGTTTGTTTTTGACATCACACAGACAGAAAAGGCATAGGCAAATTTTTAAAATGGTGACATACCTGCAAGATTGGCATAAGCAGGAAATTTATATAATCTGTAGAATAAAGGGCACAAATTGATATAAAGTCTAAAGTTGAGCAATGAGTCATATGTGGAAATTTCCCAGCAAGAAAAAAAAAAAAAAGGATGTGGTCACCTGCTATTGTGAAGGATGCTGTGAGTCACTAGAAATTCACAGGGAAAGCAGGAACCAAGCTGGCACTTCCTCATCCCTCGTCACTGAATGCAGGCCTTGCACCCTAGCTTTCTCAATCCCCATTTTAAATAAAAATAAATGCAGAAAGTCTTTCTGCCATTGCTGTGAGTTTGGAGGAATTAATTTTATGCATTATGTTTTTATCAATTGCCTTTGCATAAAATATAACTTAGTTAATATGCTAGTCCACTTATTTAGTTAGTGTTTAATTTGAAGATTTATGCATCAATATTTTTATAATACTGTATATCTTACTTGGGTAAATTTAGGCTGATAATTTTTCTCCAAAAAAAATGTTGGGCATTTCTTCCTATTATTTTTGAACATTTTCTAATGTAAAACTTTACTAAAATTTGTGCTTTCTCTAGAATTAAATTATGGTGTAACCATATTCAGTTGACATAATAATTTATCAAGAAAATATTACAGATTTTTTATATTTAAGGCTAGTTTCAAAATAATAAAAATTGCATGTCTACCCTACTAATTTTTACTTATAATCTAGTTTTTTGTCTTAAGAGTATTGATTAAGATTTTAAGTAAAAGTGATAAATGTGACTCAAATAAAGCTCCACATTTTTTTTTCTTCCAAATTTGCTAAGTTTTAACACTGTGAAACTTTTGCTTGAAAACTCAGCCCTGAGTTTATTCGTTTATTCTTAAAAGTAAAGAATTGATCACAGAAGTAATAAATTTTCCAAATGCATTTATTTTGACACTTTGAAAAGATATCAAAAATCGAAATTAAATTTTTAATTAAATTATGTTTCTTAAGCATAAAGAATCAGCATCACAAATAAAGTGTTCTTTCAGAAAATCATCAAATAAATTATGAAATAACATAAAACAAATTCAAAAGGAAAACATTTTTACTATAAAATATGTCAATATATCCTGATCCAAAAAATCAGCCCAAACCTCAGAATTGTTCATTTTATTGTTCTGGTTCACGCAGCTACATATACCTAAGGCCTAGAAATCATTTGGGAATTGGGGACAGACATATCTTAAGAGCCAAAGGATAAGTGACTTCATTGTGAGGTTCTATCTTCTAGAAATGTTAGAAGATACATTCCATGAAGTGCCATTACTATTGTGACCTAAACATGATCTGAACAAGATATTCAGAAATAGACTTGCTAACACGTAAAGAAGTATGACCTCATGTTCTCCATTCTAGACAAAGAATCATAAGCCACTGAGACAAGAGTTATTGTTGTTCCCAGGCTAGAAGACACCATTAAACCACTGAACCATATATGTACAAATAATATTGTACAGACTGAGTAAGTTGCATTATATATTTAGTAATATAGTGTCAGATATGCACACACATATATAAACAGTTAAAATAACACACACACTTATATTGTTAAAGAGACAATGAAGTTTAAAAAGAACCTGGAGGGGTATATGAGGAGGATTTAAAGAAAGAAAATGAAGGGAAAATAATACAACTATAATATAATCTAAAAAGAACCAGTATGTATAATACTTCTAATTAGAGCTTCTTTCAAATGTTTTTAAGTCAGTAAATTATTTTTGTTCCTTTTGGGTGTTTAAACAAGTCTGTGGTGAACTGCCATATGCACTCACGAGTAACCGTGAGCGGCTAATTTCTCTGGTCTTTTCTAATAGCAGTGGTATAAAATAATTTTGGTCTCTGGTACATATCCAGGCATGTTAAGTTTATTACAGTCACACATGTTGTATGATAGATATAATAATCTGATAATTGATAGATTGATAAATGTGAGGGGCATATTTTGAAAAATTTTGATTAAATACATATTAACAGAATTTGATAAGTTCTTATCCATAGTTTCTCTTTCCTTTGGGTAGGTCATCATATTTATTGTCAACTGCTTTAGAAAAGCTGCCATGATGGAGTCAAATAAGTAACTTGATGCTGTGTGTTTCCTTTCGTTTGTTTGTCTAATTTTTCTTACTGCTCCAACCTTCTTAAAGCAGCTTTTACAACTGAGATGGATTGGGAGAGTCTATAACTCTAAATGTAATGACACTGAATAATTAAAGCAATGGAAACATTTACCTACACAAGGTATGTGGTAAAGACACTCTAGGTTCATTGTACCAACTGAAGAAATATGAAATTCAGAATTTCAGTTTTGTTATTTGTATGGAAATTCTCTGAGATGTAGAGAGTTGGAAACTCAAGTGTTTATGGGATGTCAATTTGTTTAAACAAAAATATGTTATGCACTATGTTAATACTGTTAATGTATTGGTAGGAAATGGATACCTCTAGTTTCAAGTCTGTCTATGCTTGTTAAATGCAGATGTAGAAATCTAGTATTCTGCATAAGTAGCTATACTGCAGTTTTTGTCCCAGAGGAAGGAGTTTGGCTTTGTTCCAGTTCTTAAAATGAGAGTGTGAATTCTTGTGTTAGTTTTTATATGATGTTGAAGGATTTGTGCAATTTCTTGGGAAGTAATAGAAATTTATGCATAGAATTTAGACAAGTTTGTTCAGTTCTGGGAGAATCCTAAATAATTGAGCTATTCAATTTGGAAAAATGGCATAACAAGTTTTACTTTGGTTTTCCTTGTAGCACATAAGATATTTCTCCATGTTTCACATATAAGAGTATAAGAGCTAATGGCTTATACACTACTTTCAGATACCGGGCACATCCCTGTCCTCTTACCAGTTACTGGACAGAGCTCTTTTTTTTTTAAAAAAAAAAAAAAAAAAAAAAAAAAAACGGGAGATGTAGTATAAAAGTAGAGCATAAAATATAAAATAAAATCAGTTTTCAAAAGGAATATGAATATGAATATATGACTACTTCTCTCCATATTGTGTTATCTATCATATAGTTTACCTTTGACATTTAAATTTTATTTGTAAACCTGTCCCTTGATTACAAACTAAAACTGGTCTTTTATTTTATTTTATTTTTTACTAAATCTCTACAGACTCTTTATGTAGATAAAAAAGACACATAGTTTTAATTAGGTAGAATTGTGTTAAAAAATACAATTGAAAAGGAGGGCCCAACCCAATAACAGTGTTGGAACATATGATAGAATGTCATGGCAGGTGAACTTGTGAATGTCTTGCTGTATATTCAGTGAGGAAGTTTGGTAATGTTCACTACACATGCTCAACAATTATTTCTTATTCATCTGCTATAGTGAATGCTTCAAGGTAGACATAAAGTGAGCTGGTACACTTGACATTTGACAGTAGTCTTGCTGTCACTGGATAGTCAATTTGCTTAGACAGAATACTTGACAATAGCAGTTTAACAAAGGAAATTGTTTTTCATTTGTTTTTTGTTTCTCTGTTTTTGATTAACATTTAAAGAATCTAGTCTACCATGGTAAGGAAGGCTTGGTCAAAAGAGGTAGGTGGTCACATTTTCTGTACACACAGGAAACAGGTCCTAAATGCTTACGATCAGCCTGTTCTCTCTTTTATATTCACCTTGGAAACTCAGCCCATGGAATGGAAGTACATTTAATGTGTGCCTTTCCAACTCAGTTAACATGATCTAGGTAATCCCTCACAGATAGATCTGGAGATTTGATTCCCTGTTGATTCTAAATCACTTCAAATTGACAACCAACAAAATTAACTATCATAGCCTCTGTTTTGCATTTCCATACCATTTTTGATAGAGAACTGACATACAACTGTGTTATAATTAAGATTTCTATTGATGTGAAGGGACAACATGACAATAGCAAACATGAAGAAAAACATTTAATTGGGGTGGCTTGATTACAATTCGATTGTTCAGTTTATTATCATAATAATTTTCTTTCAAAACTTTGTTTCAAACCACCACATTATTAGATGTGACCATCATTATTCAAAACCTCATCTAATAATGATCACTCAAACCATCATTAGATGAGATTTTTCACTCAAACTTCTTCATCTTTGAAGAACTAGACTTAAGGATGAACTGATACATTATGCTAGAGAAGGAACTGAGTGAGTTTTCTATAGTTAAATTACTATATTGTTATATTTGACTAAGTTTTCGATAAATACTCTCAAAATTTTTGAAAATGAGTATTAAAAAAATCTACAGATAAATGATTCTCAGTAAGTATGCAAGGGCATTTTTCCAAGGATCATCTAGCTTGTATTTCTGCTGGGATTCTGAAAGATTCTGCATGGAATGTTGTACTTAGGGAAGAGGCCTTTGTATTACACAAAGTTGTTGGACCTTTCCTGGGATGATGTGAACAAATGTATGCTTAGCCTCAAATAGAAAGTTGACAATAAACCAATGACATTATTCTGGCTAAATCTGTTTTAGTGAAGCAGTGAGTTAATTAGGATTACTTATAGGTAGATGAGTAAGGGTTACTTAGATGAAAACCAGTGACTCATGGACAGCTGCATCACCAGGAAGGCCAGGACTGTATGTAAAATAACACAACAAATGTGCATCTCTGAAGAACCCTACATAACTTGCAGAGAGATCAGCTTCTCACAGAGTCTCCTTTCTCTTGATAGTTTTATAGCTTTTATAATCTTGGGAATAGAATTTACAAATCTTAGAAACTACCTGATACTTGTGTGCATTGTTTACTCCCTGAGACCTAATGGGATAATTCAACTTGCAGAAAATACTTATATAAAACCTTGCCTTTTCTATTGCCACTTATACTCTTTCTGATCTCTCTTAAGTCATGTTCACATGTCTTGCAAAAGGGTGATATAGATGACTAATTACAATATCAGATGTGCTTTCTTTCCTATATACTATGTCTTAGATGCAGTGGGTTTGGTAGCACCTAAAACAGTCATTCCCCTATTACATCATTCAACACACCTTGCCTGCCATGGTGGTACTATAGCACACATGATCCATGGGATCCTAGCATTGTTGGTAACAATTATCCCCTAATAATCTGCATGACACCATCTGACACTAAGAATAGCAGCCAACTGGGAGAGAACTTTTAGTTCTACCCCAGCTTTACTTTTCTCCGTCCAGCAACCAAAGCATGTGTCATTTTCAAGTGTATAACCCTATCATTTTGTTCATCCAATGGAAGTAACAATATCCTTTATTACTGGTGGGGCTTTAGAGGCCTCATTGGCTCATAACTCATAGGGCACACATACATAACATAATTGAATGAGATTCTCTTTTTAACTATATTGATTCTTTGTGAATTTTCCATCATGTACCCCAATCCAATTAATCTTCTGCCCCTCCATATTCATCCTATGCTCTTACAATCTCTCCTCCCAATAAATAAAAAATAACAGAAGAATTTTAAATATTCTTACCATGGTGTTTGGGGTATTTTACTGTGTGTCCCCCACACTATACCCTTTTCCCAAAAAGCTTTATTTGCAAATGTTCATTGCAATGAGCTATTGGTCTGGTTCAAGGCCTCTGGCTTCTGATACACTATCAATACAGGATCATCAACAGGACTCCTCTCCAATATCCTGCTGTTGTCCTATGACATGGAGATCCTGTAGCTTTGGTTCTGTATTACCAGTATCATCTAAGGATCCAGTAGTTCCCAGATAGGGTAGAAGATGGAGTGTTCACATTCAAAGCTTTGGATCTGGGCCTGGGTGGTACTTGAGATGGTCAGTTGCCCATTCTCCTGAGCCAGCCCAATTAGAGCTAGCTCTCCTGCTATCATGCCCTTGGGGATGGATCACACACACTCATACACCAGGGCCTATTCTACTCTGCTGTCCAGGCAAGGTGCAGGGCTTAATATCCTGAGTGCTCCAGATAGCAAGGGGTGGGGCTAACTTGGCTGTTCTCATGTCCTTAGGTCCAGCTTTCCCATGCTTCACAGGGGAGGGGTAGGGTCAGCTCACAGCTGATGAGGAGTAGAGTCAGGTGGCATCCCAGACCAGGAATGTCCACAGGGCCTTTGTTGGTAACATGTGCCATGAACATTGCCTCAGATTCCTGCTGCTGCAGTCACTCCTTATAGTGGCTTTGCCTGTTTTAATATTTCATATTAAATGTTTCTAAGAGTCCTGAGGCATTACTGCACAGGTGAAGTATATTGTATTCCTCATAGCCAGTCAGAGACCTATGTATTCTACCTGTCAATTTCACATGAAACAGGTTGACTAATAAACTTGCTTAATTAATGTGTCGGTCTGTGGAGTTTTTAATTTTGATCAATTCTCATGTATTTGAACAATTTTCAAAATATTGAACTATTTCACATGTATGTTGGTGACTATATATATATATATATTCCATAATTTGTATGGTTTATTGAGCCTAGTAATAAGTTTTCAGAAATAACTTAATAAAGATAGCTCTTGTTTTAGTGAGTAAATTTCCCTTTTGATTTTCCTGAAGATGAAGTGGGCTGTGGACATCCATATGGAACACTATCAGGAGCTCTGATTGCTAATGAACACTTAGATTTCCTTCACATCTGCTATTCACACTGTAGCTAATCAGGCACTAGCTAGTTCTCCTTTCTATATGGGCCATTTTTATATCTGTGTGTCTGATTATAGCCCTGTCCAATGTAGACTGTCACAGGCCAAACCTCATTAATACCATTAGCATTCTTCTCCAGCCTCTCCCTACTCCTCTCTGTTTTCTCCAGCTACATGATGTCTATGTTCGCCTGTATTCCTGAAGCCAAATGTCCCTGTCTGGTAAAGATGTGCTCATTAATGTGCCAGCATCCACAGAGGTGTGTGATGTTCCTTCTAGCACTTTATCTGCTGTGGCTGCTGTTTCAATTACTGCATGATGTTCAATGTCTTGAAAGAACACTCTTTCCAATAAGGAGGCCTGGATGGCATTAGTGACAGGCATGCAGACACTACAGAATAGTGTCATAAATATGCATGTCAACTTCACAGAGTTTGGTTCTATGCCATCCCCCAAATATGATCCTCGAAAGGCCCTTCATTCCAACCTTTATTAAATTACCTGCTTTCATTATCACTCTGGTGGAGCAAGTGATAAATTCCTCCTGTTGTCTCTGTCAAAGGGACTCTTTATATTAAGATGGTGATATTTGCACATTCATGCTCATGTTCCTTGCTGTTCTATTCAGAATAGCTAGGCAATGAAAACAGCCCAAAGATCCCTCCACTGATGAATGGATAATGAAATTGTCATGCAAATACACAACATGATTTAATTCAACTTAAAAATGAAATCCTGATATTTTCAGGAAATTAAATGGAACTGAACAATTATATGCCAAGTAAGGTAATCCCGGACCAGAAAGACAAATGTCATGTGTTATCTCTCATAAAGAGTTCTCAGTTTTGAAGTTTTAATGTTTTTAACTTAGAGTGACTTTAAGCAACGGAGACATTATATAAGTTGGGGAGAAAGACAGTTCAAAGACTGAGAACACAACAAAAGGTACATGTGCTATATTAAATAAAAATGGTCTGAAAAGGCTCCCTTATTTAACACTCAGTCTCCAGTTGGTGGAATTGTTTGGGAAGCATTCAGAGGTATGGCCTCATTGGAGGAGATGTGTCCTTGAGGATGGACTTTGAGGTTTCAAAAGATTCCTATAATTTCCAATTTCCAGTTCTCTCTCCCTCCCTCTCTTCCTCCCTTCCTTGTGGTTTTAAACCAAGATGTGAGCTCTCAGATGTTCCTTATACATTTTGTGCTACCATAGACCATATGAAAGCTTAGTTAAACACTTCTTTTAATAAGATTTCTTCATCATAATGTTCTGTCACAGAAACAAAAAGCAACCAAGACAAAATATGGCAGAAGGGTAGGAACATGAGGGTGAGGAAATACTGGATGGAGAGGGGTAGGCAGGGAGTATCCAAACTACAAATGTACATAAAAGCATATGGATGTTAACATTTAGTGCAATTATAAAATATATGGTCTAAAAATTTATTCTGAGTGGAGGTAAAGTACATTGGTGAATCCTATTCTTGGGTATTTTTCTGTCTATGAATGATTTGTTTTGCTGAGTATATTGCTGAACTTTTATGGTAACACTAAAATATACCAAAGTGAAACAAATTTTCTTATACTATAAAAATTAACAAGAAATTAATGTACTTGGATATACTAATTACAAGAGAATGAAATTGCAATGGGATAATAAAAGGGAAACTTGTACACTATCAACTCTAAAATATACAAGATATGTCAAATCAACTAAAATGAACAAAATCACACAGAAACCTCTCTGGTTTTCTGGCTCTTATAATCCACTACATCTTTCATAATGTTTTCTAAGCCTTAGATGTGAAAGTATTTTATAGATATAGCTATTGGCACCAAGCTTCACAACTCTGCATTTGAATGAGTATGTGTTTTTCTGTAATGCTCTTTGTTGCAAAGAGATATTTTCTTGAAACAGATGATAAGAATGACTCCATTAAACATACCAAACTGTACAGGAAGAAGCTCATGAAAATCAACTTCTGAGCAAGCAATTAAGCAAATCAGGGAATAGGTGAGGCGGTCTTCCCTGGAAAATATGGTTAAGCAATGCCAAATTGTCATTCTACAAAGCATAATTCAACTAACATATAGACTTATAGACTGAGTAGACTGTATTTAGGAATATGTATATATACATATATAAAATTAATAACAATTAGTGAGGGAAAAGGTCATGAATTCAAAAAAGATTTGGAGTAGAATATGAAGAGATTTGAAGGGTCCAGAGTAGTAGAGAATGTTGTAACAATATTTTAATATCAAAAAGAAAAATTAATAGAAAATTCACAATAAAGAGATATGGTATTGACTCCAAAGGCATAAAATAAAATAAAGCCATCATTACTTCTTTCTAGACCTATCTAAAAATCTAACACAACCTCAAACACAATCACAAAAGGCAATTTTTGTACAAATTTGCAAGTCTAGTCTGAGTTAGAAGAAAGTACAAAAATTGGCAGTTTTCAAAGACTTGGAAAATGAGCAAGGATGAGTATGAAGACCGCAAAAGTCTCAGCCTGCTCCATCTTGCACATACTCAGATAGATTAAAGGTAAAGAATACATGATTCATAAATAATTTACATGTATAGATTATTGAGCTCAATAATGGAATAAAATCAAAGAATAACTTCTTGACACATTCTGCTAAATCATTTAACAAATGATTACTAAATCAGTTACCAAATGAAATTTATAATGATAACAATTCAGATCTTCTAATTTTACCACATACACAAATTAGTTCAAATGCATCATAGACCTAAAAGGAACTTAGACAAGCACAAGTATCTAGAAGGGAATTTTTGTTAATTAAAGCTTGAACTTTTTCAACATAATACAGAACAAGATTGATAAAGGAGCAACAGCATGATTAAACTTCATCTAATTTCCTACAAAAGTTTTTTTTTTTCCACAAACAGAGTCTTGAAAATAGAGATTTGAAAAAAAAACCTCTGAGAATGTCTCATTAAATACCAATTATATTTATAAATAGTTACATGCATATATACTTAAATATTTATATGTATGTATATATGTATATATAAACTAAATAATGAGATGACACCAGAAATTTTTAAGTAATTAGAATTTTTTTGTTTTTTTTTGTTATTTGTTTTTCCTATGAATAAAGTCTCATTTTTTTAATCCATGTATTCCCTTTTTCAAACTCCCTTCCAACTCAAGCCCCTCCAAGTCACTGTCTCTTCTCCTCATCTCCTTATCTCTTCCCCAGCAAGGCCAGTAGGTCCCAATGTCCCAAGGTGTCTTAGTTCAGCATCCACTCCAGGCAGATCCACTTTCAAAATCCTCACATCAAGACTGGGTCAGGTGTTCCTCTAGAGGGAGTGGGCTCCAAGGTGCCAGTCCAAGGTGTGTCAGATCCCAAGCTGTTCAGTGGTTGTGGTTTGCAGCTTGAACATACTTTCCTTTTTGTTTAAAGTCCACTAATGAGTGAGTACATCCCCTGGTTATCTTTCAGGGTTTGTAATACCTCCCTCAGGAGGATATTCTCCAAATCCATCCATTTGCCTGTGAATTTTAGGATATCATTTTTTTTCTTACTGCTGAGTAGTATTCCATTGTGTACATGTACCACAGTTTGTTAATCCATTCTTCAGGTGAGGGGAATCTAGCTTATTTCCAGGTTCTTGCTATTTCGAATAATGCTGCTATGAACATAGTTGAGTTAATTCCTTTGGAGTGTGAATGTGCATCTTTAGGGTATATGCCCAGTAGTGGTATTGCCAGATCCTTGAGGAGATTGGTACCTAGTTTTCTGAGAAACCATTATACTGCATTCCAGAGTGTCTGAACAAACTTACACTCCCACCAATAATGGAGGAGTATTCCCCTTGCTCCACAACCTCTCCAGCATAGGCTGTCACCTGTGACTTTTACCTTAGGCAATCTGACAGATGTCAGGTGGTATCTCAAAGTTGTTTTGATTTGCATTTCTCTGATGGCTAAAGATGAAGAGCACTTTTTCAAGTGCCTTTCAGCCATTTGTAATTCTTCTGCTGAGAATTCCCTTTTTAGTTCTAAACCCCATTTTTTATTGAATTATTCATGTTTTGGGCTCTAGTTTTCTGAGTTCTTTATATATCTTAGAGATCAGTCCTCTATCACTTGTAGGGTTGGTGAAAATTTTTCCCATTCTCTACTATGTCATTTTGTCTTATTGACTGTGTCCTTTGCAATACAGAAGCGTCTCAGTTTCAGGAGGTCCCACTCATTGACTGTTTTTCTTAGTGTCTGTGCTACTGGTGTGATATTTAGGAAGTGATCACCTATATCAATGCGTTGGAGGGTATTTCCCACTTTCTTTTCTATCAAGTTCAGTGTGGCTGGGTTTACATTGATGTCTTTCATCCACTTGGATTTGAGTGTTTTGCAAGGTGACAGGCTTGGATTTATTTGCATTTTCTATACACTACCATTCAGCTATGCTAACACCATTTTTTAAAAGATACTCTCTTTTTTCCATTGAGTATTTGGGGCCTCTTTGTCAAAGATATCGTGTTCATAGGTTGTTGTGTTAATGTTAGGCTCTTCAATTTGATTCCAAGGATCAACAATTCTATTTTTATGCCAGTACCCGGCTGTTTTTATCACTGTAGCTCTATAGTATAACTTGAAGTCATGGATGGTGATGTCTCCTGAGGTTCTTTTATTGAGCAAATTTGTTTTGGCACTCCTGGCTTTCCTATTATTCTTTTTTTTTTCCTTCTTCTTTACTTATTTTGTATTTATCAAGAAAAACAGTAAAATGAATTTAAAATGCTGATAAGTTAACAATAACTATAAAGAAGATAAAAATCATAAGCATGACTTATCAAGGGTTATAATCCAAATAAGATTGCTACACATATATTTACTTTGTGTTCAGCTTTCCCTCTGAATTTTTTTTTCCATCCCTGTATATCCTTATTCAAGGTCCCTTCCCCCTCCTGCCACATCAGGTCATTTTTTCTTCTCCACAACTCCCCATCCCCTCCCTGGGCAGGCTTTCCTATTATTCTAAATGAAATTGAGTATTGTTCTTTCGAGATCTGAAATTTTTTTTGTTAGGATTTTGGGTGTATGAAAAGAAGTCTTTGAGCCAAATATTGGAGGAAGGTTGAAATATCAGAGAGAGAAAGCACCACAGTCAACTCTCACCTAGCTGTCTTGCAACTTCCTCTGCCTTACTCCTGGTAGCTTCTTCTAGTTGCTTCTGTTTCTGCCTGGTTTCTACAAGCCCTTATAATATACTATCCCATACAGGATAGGAGTAAAGGCATATACTGTTCTATTTTGTAGCTAGCCTTGAACTCCCAGAAGCAGAAGAAATTCTGTCTCTGGAGTTATGGGATTATGTGTGTTGCTCCCCACTCCTGGCTTTCCCTCTGCTGGGTTTAAAGGTGTGTGTGATTGACTCTCAGCTGTTTATCCTTGTGTTCAAGGATCAAGAATTTCCTAAACTATCTACCTAGGATTTGACTGTGTACTTTCTCTGATATCCCAGGATTTATTAAATATGTAACATATATCAACACCTCTCTCTGCTTTGTGTTTGTTGTAGAGGATGTGAGCTCTAAGTTTTCTCCTTTCATTGTCATACATGCATGACGCTAGGTTTCCTGTCCTGAAAAAATATAACCTTCTGGAAACATTAGAACAAAGCAACCTTTATTCTATTTTAAAAGAAAAAAAAGGAAGAAATAAAGGAAAAAGAAAGAAAAGATCCAATAAAAATTAATTGAAGATGGCCTAAATTTTACTAGGCTAAATGTGATGATTTAAATGGCACTGATCCCATAGTTTCACAGACTTGTCATCAGGAAATAGTACTATTTTAATGTATTGGAGGGTATGGCCTTGATAGAGGAAGCATTTCATTGCAAATAGGTTTTTTGATTTCAAAACACTCATTGTAAATCCAGAGTTTCTCTCTTGCTGCCTGCAGCTCCATATTTGAAACTGTCAGCTACATCTCTAGCCTCTTTTCAACCTGTGTGCTGCCAATGTCCCTACCATAATAATAATCAACTAAACATTTGAAAAATGCAAGTGAGCTCCAATTAAATGTGTTTTTTAATGAGTTTCTGTGATCATGGCGTCTCCTCACAGCAATAGAACACTGACTATGCCACTAAATATATTGACTATGCCACTTTTATATTTTATAAAACAATAAAAGTTTTAAGTATTTTATTCTTTCATATGTATTACAGATGGTATTTAAAATCTCTACATTATGTCGATGCAACCATTGTGCTTCAGCTCACTCTTCTTTGAATCTCATTTCTGTAATACTTCAATTACAAAGAGGATAATATAAAATAATTAATGAATATTTTATAGAGTAATTTCAGTACATATCCTTAAGAAGGTAAAAACAGTTTCTTTTGGAGTGCAAGGTGTTTCTCTTTCCTTGAGATTTAGATTCCTCACAAATGATTGCACTTTACCTCAGGGTCTATCCTATTATATTTTGAGGAATCTATTTAAAACAAACATGAAAATTTTAATGTTTTTTTATGATTCTTATAGCTCTAAACAAATATATTTAGTTAATGCCTTTTTCTTGTTACCCCCCACTACTTATGGTTCTTCCAGAAGAATTAGTAAAATATAAAGGAAGACACTACCAATATTGTATACTTTTCTTATAATCTGCAAGGCAATTAACACTCATCCAGAGTGCTTTCCTTTTCTTGTATCCATATGAGTTAAGAAGACAGAGTGGAGAAATGATAATTCATTTTTATAAGTGTGTTAAGGATTCAGAGGATGAAAGAAACAGAGAAAAGAGAAAGATGAAGTTGACAGAACGTCTAACTCTGGGGGATCTGTAGAGGTGTTTTTGAGAGGATACTCATTGTGGAGAATGAATCTAATGTCTGTGAGTAGGTATGAAAATAGGGCATGAAGTGTTGGGCAACATAAATGTTGGAATAAAGTTACCAAGCACAATGTAGTTTAATAGCATTTAGGATGAGGTATCTTCTCACATGATTTCCTGATGAAAAAGTATTCACCTGCTCTTATATATACACTTTGTTCCTTTCTAAGGGCTCCATTTTATAAAAATAGCATTATATTTAAAATATTATATTATAGAAGATTTTACATGGCTTTGATTTACACATATATATGGTATTATATGTAATGTGTTTATTAAAAGATAATTTTATAAAACTATTCTTGAGTTATTTTTGGTTAAAAGTATAAAAATAAAAAATTTACATTTGATTGATATGGTCTAATTTTGTTTGATGAAATATCTAAAATTTATCTCCACATATTTTATCTTTATTTACTGGTAAGACTGTATATGTCTGTACTCGGTTTTAAGTTTTATGGAAATAAATTTTAAACATTTAATGTTCAGTTGAATAGCTTTGGTACATGAATGCATATGTATAAGAAGTTATCATCATTGTAAAACAAAGTAAAAGAATCATCCATGACTCAACATTTCTCACTGTGTTGTATATATTCCATACAATGAACAATAGAAATTTCTACTCAATAACATTATAAGTAGAATAATTTATACACTAATATACTTTTGTATAATTTTCTCAAATTATTACATTTATATTTATGTTAATTCATTCATATCATTTATGCATCACTAATTAATTTTATTTCTAAGCTTAATGAAATTTTGTTCATTAATCTACTCATTTGCTCCTCCATTGTTGGTGGGAATGTAATCTTGTTCAGCCACTCTGGAATACAGTATGGTGGTTTCTCAGAAAACTGAGAATCAATCTCCCCAAGGACTCAGCAATACCACTTCTGGGTGTATACCGTAATGACGCACAGTTGCACTCCAATGGCATTAGCTCAACTATGTTCATAGCAGCATTATTTGTAATAGCAAGAACCTGGAAACAACCTTGATGCCCCTCAACTGAAGATTGGATTAACAAACTGTGGTACATCTACACAATGAAGTACTCCATAGCTGTAAAACTAGCTCCTTTTTCTTTCCAGTGGTGGCATTTTTATTATTTGTGAAAACAAACTCTACTTTATTAAAACATGATAAAATTTAAATAAACAAGAAAAAAGAATGACATTAAGAATCATTGCAGTAGTGATGTCCTAATCTTTTTTTATGAAAAAAAGTCATATTTGTTATCCATGTAATCCCTTGTTCAGGCTTCATTCTCCCTCCTACTCCTCCCAGTCACTGACTCTTTTCTCCAACAGTTTATTTCCTCCCCTGCAAGGGCAGGATGTCCCAAAGTGGCTTAGTTCACCTCCACATCAAGAATGAGTCAGGTGGTAAAGCTATCTTTTATGAATATTTTTAAAGGTATATTTTTATACATCAAAATTCTTGTTAAAGAGAGAAAACAATATATTTGAGGTAGTATATGATTAATTATCATTAAAGTATACAAAATTCTTTCTGAAGTATATGTAAACATTAAGAGATCATTAAGGTCTGCATATTCCTTTCTATGACCAGCTCTAGGTACCATGAGACATCAAACATTTCTTCATTGTATTTGATGATAGTGTTATTTCTTTTGGTATAGATTAAGCATTTCCCTAATTACTAATAACCTGACTGTGTTTACTTTCAATTATAATAATTGGCAAAATCTCAATTTCAGCTTTGACAAGCACTAAATTCTACCTCTTGGGCCACACGTTCAGAGAATCCTTCTCTGGAACTGGGGTTATACCCAAGGGTCTGATCTCAGACTCTTGCTAGCAGACACGCCATAGTCTTTAGTTGTGAAGGTACTCTTCTAGCGACCCCTAAAAGAAGTGACCTTGCACAGCCAGGCCCCAACTCCAGGGCAAAGTGCATCATCAGAGACAGACTAACAACTTTGAAACTCAGACCCATGTCCGGAGGGGAGTCACAGATTCAGCGGATCACTTGTCCAGCGCAGACAGGAGAAACACAAGCCCTCTAGACAAAACTGACTAGGAATTGACTAAGTGTGAACCACTGAAGCCATGGGCAGTTGCCAGTGCAAGAATACGTATAACAATATAAAGAACAATAAGGCAACACCAGAAGAAACTGGTAGTCCTACAACATCAAGACCTGAAAAGAGCAATGAAGAGAAAACAGAAGGAAACAAAAGCAAAAACACCTTTATGAAGATTATAGAAGCCTTAAAAGAGGATATAAAAAATTCTCTTAAAGAAGTAGAAGAAAATACAAAAAAAAAAAAAAAAAAAAAAAAAAAAAAAAAAAAAAAAAAAAAAAAAAAAAAAAAAAAAAAAAAAAAAAAACAATTGGAAGAGATGAATAAATCCTTGAAAGAAAACAAATTAAGCCAAGAAAAGGAAAACCAAAAAAATGAAAGAAAAATTCCAGGAATTAGAAAGTGAAATAGAAGCAATAAAGAAGGCACAAAATGAAGCAAAGGTTGAAATAAAAAATCTGAAGTCATCCTTCTGCTGCATACAAGAAATATACCTCAACCATAAAGACAGACACAGGCTCAGAATAAGGATTGGGAAAATGTTTTTGTATCAAATGGCCCTATGACACAAGTTGGTGTTGCCATACTAGTATCTAACAAAGTAGACTTCAAACTAAAATCAATTAAAAGAGACCAGAAGGGACATTACGTATTCATCTCAGGAAAAAACTGAATAAGATAAGATTTTAATCCTGAATATTTATGCCCCTAATATAAGGGCACCTATTTATGTAAAAGAAATACTACTAAAGCTCAAATTCCACATTAATTCTCTCACTCTAATAGTGGGATACTTCAATACCCCTTGGATAAGTCAACCAGACAGAAATTCAGTAGAGAAACTAGGAGTCTAACAGAGGTTATGATGCAAATGGATTTAATAGTTATTTACAGAATCTTCCACCCAAACACAAAGCAATATACATATTTCTGAGCACCGCATGGAACTTTCTCTGAAATTGACAACATAATTGGTCATAAAGCAAATATCAATAGATACAAAACAGTGTAAATAGTCCCTTGTATCTTAACAAACCACCAGGGTCTAAAGTTAGAGTTCAACAACAAGAATCACAGAAAGCCTACCAACTCATGAAAACTAATCATCACTCAACTGAACCACCTACAGGTCAAGAAAAAAATTAAGAAAGAAATCAAAGACTTACTAGAATTTAATGAAAATGAATCTACAATGTACCCAAAATTATGAGACATAATAAAAGCAGTCTTAAGGGGAAAATTCATAGCACTAGATGCCTCTATGAAAAGCCTAGAGAAATGCCATACTAGAGAATTAACAGCACAGCTGAAAACCTTAGAACAATTAAGAGCAAACTCACCTAGAAGTAGTAGATAGCAGGAAATCATCAAACTTAGAGCTGAAATTAAGTAAATTTAAACAAACAAACAAAAAAGACAATACAAAGAATCAATGAGAGGGCAAATCATATCATCAGACAAGGAAAAGGGGCTTTGAATCTCTGTCCCCATTTAGAGTGGAGTCAAAGAAGGCCCTAGGCCTGCCTCACTGGGCTCCATCTCCAGGGCAAATTACATCATTGGACCAAGGGCTTTGAAACTGTCCTAATCCAGAGAAAAGTCAAAGGTGAACAATTCCTAACCCTTGGGCCACAATCTAGAAAATTCCTCTCTGGGTTTATGCTCATACACAAGGGTTTGATCTTAGACTCATCCCAGCAGAAGGCTCTAGGCCCTGCCCAACTTGGCCCCATCTCCAGAGAAAACTCCCATGATCCTAAATAGGTAGGATTAACATAGTAAAAATAGCAATTCTACCAAAACCAATCTACAGATTCAATGCACTTCCCAACAAAATCTCAACCCAATTTTTTCAGACCTTGAAAAAGCAATACTCAATTTGATTTGGAATAATAGGAAAGCCAAGACTGCCAAAACAATTTTGCTCAACAAAAGAACATCAGGAGGATTCACCATCACTTACTTCAAATTATAATGTGGATGTACAGTAAAAAAAAAAAAAAAAAAAAAAAAAAAAAAAAAAAAAAAAAAAAAAAAAAAAAAAAAAAAAAAAAAAAAAAAAAAAAAAAAAAAAAAAAAAAAAAAAAAAAAAAAAAAAAAAAAAAAAAAAAAAAA
>PVIH01024272.1:0-23096 GCA_004025045.1 Sigmodon hispidus | reverse complement strand
ACACACACTAACTCCTCTATGCGGACTGGTAACTTGGCAACTTCATTCTTTAAATTTGTGAGACAAGGAACTAAGAGCCATTGGCTATCTGTGGCTTTGGTGGCCTTAGAAAATCTTGTATCCTGCCACATTACTGAAGGTGTTTGTCAGCTGTAGGAGTTCCCTGGTAGAATTTTGGGGTCACTTGTGTGTACTATCATATCATCTGCCAATAGTGAAGGTTTGACTTCTTTCTTTCCAGTTTGTATCCCCTTGATCTCCTTCTGTTGTCTTATTCCTGTGGCTAGGACTTTGAGTACTATATTGAATAGATAAGGGGAGATTGGACAGCCTTGTCTTGTCCCTTATTTTAATGGGATCCTCTTGAGTTTCTCTCCATTTAGTTTGATGTTGGCTGACAGCTTATTATGTTATTATGTTAAAGTACGTTCCTTGTATCCCTGATCATTCCAAGACCTTTATCATGAACGGGCACTGGATTTTGTCAAAGGCTTTTTCAGCGTTTAATGAGATGATCATTTATTTATTTATTTATTTATTTATTTATTTATTTATTAAACTTTATTTTATTTATTTATTTGCCTTGGTGTTTTGCCTGGAACTGAAACTACAGACAGTTGTTAGCTGCCATGTGGGTGCTGGGAATCGAACCTGGGTCCTCTGGAAGAGCAGACGGTGCTCTTAACCACTGAGCCACCTCTCCAGCCCCGATCATTTATTTTTTCTTTCAGTTTGTTAATATGGTAGATTACATTGACAGATTTTTGTATGTTGAACCATCCCAGCATCTTTGGGATGAAGCCTACTTGATCATGGTTTTGTTTGTTTGTTTGTTTGTTTTTGTTTTTTAAATGTGTTCTTAGATTCAGTTTGTCAGTATTTTATTGCATATTTTTGCATCAATCTTCATGAGGGAGATTGGTCTATAATTCTTTGTAGCATTTTTGTTTGATTTGGGCATCAGGGTAACTGTAGCATCATAAAAAGAATTTGGCAATGTTCTTTCTGTTTCTATTGTGTGGAACATTTTGAGGAGTATTGGTATTAGCTTTTCTTTGGAATTCTGGTAGAATTCTGCACTGAAACCACTTGGCCCTGGGCTTTTTTGTTGTTGTTGGGAGACTTTTTAATGATGGCTTCTATTAAATTGTTTATCTGGCCTTGCTTTAATTTTGGTCTGTGGTACCTATTGAGAAAATTGTCCATTTCTTTTCGATTTCCAGTTTTGTAGAGTACAGGTTTTTGAAGTATGACCTAATGATTCTTTGGATTTCCTCAGTGTCTGCTGTTATGTCCCCCTTTTCATTTCTAATTTGGTTAATTTGGATATTCTCTATCTACCTTTTGGTAGGTTTTGATAAGAGTTTGTCTATCTTGCTGATTTTCTCAAAGAACCAACTTTATTTCATTGATTCTTTGTATTGTTCTCTGTTTCTATTTTATTATTTTCACCCCTGAGTTTGGTTATTTTCTGCCATCTATTCCTCCTGGGTGAGTTTGATTCTTTTTGTTCTAGAGCTTTCAGCTGTGCTGTTAGGTCTCTTGTGTGTGATTTCTCCAAATTCTTTATGTAGGCATCTAGTGCTATCAACTTGCCTCTTAGCACTGCTTTTGGTGTGTCCCATAAGTTTGGGCATGTTATATATTCATTTTCACTGAATCCTAGGAAGTCTTTAATTTTTTATTCCTTCCTTGATCCAGAGGTAATTCAGTTGAGAGTTGTTCAGTTCCCATGAGTTTGTAGGCTTTCTGTAGTTTGTGGTGTTATTAAATTCTAACTTTAACCCATGATGATCCAATAAGATATAGAGGGTTATTCCTTTTCTTTTTGGTATCTATTGAAATTTGTATGTAGTCAATTTTAGAGAAGGTTCCATGAAGTGCAGAGAAGATATGTTCTTTTGTGTTTGGGTGAAATGTTCTGTAGCTGTCTATTAAGCCCACTTGAGTTATAATATCTGCTAGTTCTCTTATTTCTTGGTTAAGTTTCTGTCTGGCAGATCAGTCTGTTGTTGAGAGTGTGGTGTTGAAGTCTCCCACTATTAACATGTGGGGTTTGGTGTATGATTTAAGCTTTAGTAATGTTTCTTTTACAAATGTGGGTGCCCTTGTATTTGGAGGCATAGATGTTCAGAAGTGAGACTTCATCTTGATGGGATTTTTTTTCCTGTAATGAATATGAAATGTCCTTCCTGATCTCTCTTGATTAATTCTAGTTTGGATTCTCTTTTATCAGATATTAGAATTGCTACACTAGCTTGCTGTTTTAGGTCCATTTGATTGGAAAATTTTTTTCCCAAAGATAGACTCTAAGGTCTGTTTTTGAAGTTGAGGTATGTTTCTTGTATGCAGCAGAAGTATCCTGTTTTTGTATCAATTCTATTAACTCATGTCTTTTTAGAGGCAAATGGAGTCAATTGATATTAAGAGATATTTTTTTTTAAAACTTTATTTATTTATTATTTATTTGCATTGGTGTTTGCCTGGAACTGGAACTACAGACAGTTGTTAGCTGCCATTTGGGTGCTGGGAATCGAACCCGGGTCCTCTGGAAGAGCAGACGGTGCTCTTAACCACTGAGCCATCTCTCCAGCCCCCGATATTAAGAGATATTAATGGCCAGTGATTGTTAACTAACTCCTGGGTTTTTTGTTTGTTTGTTTTATTATTGTTGGTAGTGTGTGTGCTTCCCTTCTTTGTATTTTGCTGGTGTAAGATTATCTGATGCCTGTGTTTTCTAACTTTCTTGGGTTGAGTTTTCCTTCTAGTGCTTTCTATAGGGCTGGATTTGTGGATAGGCATTGCTTAAATCTGGCTTTGCAATGGAATATCTTGTTTTCTCCTTCTATGGTGATTGAAAGTTTTACTGGTTATAGTAGTCTGGGCTGGCATCTGTTTTCTCTTGGTGTCTGCAAAACATCTGTCCAGGACCTCTGGCTCTTAGAGTCTCCGTTGAGAAGTCAGGTGTTATTGTGAGAGGTCTGCCTTTATAAGTTCCTTGGCCTTTTCCTTTGCAGCTCTTAATATTCCCTTCTTCATTCTGTATTTTTAGTGTTTTATTATTATGTATCAAGGGAACTTTTTTTTTGGTCCAGTTTATTTGGTGTTCTGTAAGCTTCTTGTAGAAAATTTTCTTCTATGATTTTGTTGAATATATTTTCTGTGACTCTAGGGGACTACTTCTATGCCTGTTATGCTTAGGTTTGGGCTTTTCACGGTGTCCCAGATTTCCTGTATGTCTAATGTTAAGAATTTGTTGGATTTGAAATTTTCTTTAACAGATTCTGTTTGTGATGCTTGCATCTGTTTGTTTACCCAGATTTTCCATTTCTAGAATTTCCTCGGTTTGTGTCTTCTTTATTGCTTCTATTTCCATTTTCAAGTCATGAACTGTTTCCTTTGCCTGTTTGATTTTTTTTTCTTTCTTTAAGGGATTTATTGATTTCTTCCATTTTTTGTTTATCTTTCCCTCTGTTTCTTTTTTTTTTTTTTTAAACTTTATTTTATTTATTTATTTACTTATTTGTCTTGATGTTTTCCTGGAACTGGAACTACAGACAGTTGTTAGCTGCCATGTGGGTGCTGAGAATTGAACCCGGGTCCTCTGGAAGAGCAGACGGTGCTCTCAACCGCTGAGCCATCTCTTCAGCCCCTCCCTCTGTTTCTTTAATGGAACTTTTTATTTCTTTCTTAATGACCTCTATCTTCTTCATAAGGTTATTTTTAAGGTTATTTTTGTTTCTTTCTCTGCATCATCTATGTCAGGATGGTCAAGTCTTGCTGTTGTAGGACCACTGGGTTCTGGTGGTAACATATTGCCCTTTATGTTATTGAATGTATTCTTGCACTGCCGTTTACCCATCTGGGTTTGAGATAATTATAGGTAGACGTGTTAATTCTTGTGATGTCCTTGTGGGATGTTTTTGTTTTGTTCCTTTGTTATCTGTTTCCTTTATTGTCTTTTGGCCTGAATAGCCAAGGGTTCTGGTGATTAGCTGGTGGTCAGGTCCAGTAGGGTTGTCTCAGCTGAGGTTGTGGAGGTTTGGGTACCTAAACCCAGTATATTGTCCAGTTCTTCTGGCTGGCATGGGCTTTACTTGTGTCTTTGGAGTCTGTTCTTCCAACCAGTGTGGGTTGTACCTGTGCCTGTTCTTCTAACTGGTGTAGGTGGTGTTTGTGCCACTGCTGGCCAGCTGCTGGGGGACTGTTCTTCCAACTGGTGTGAGTAGCATTTGGTGTGCTGATGTGGGGGAGGGCTGTCCATGGGGGAGGATGCTGGGGTAAGTGGGTTTGGACAGTGGAGTGGATCTTGTAGAAACTGAGTCCAATGGGCAGCAGCAGTAGTGGTGCAGCCTGCCCACAGTCTCTCACCTGCTGGATGGCTGGAGACTGCACCAGAGCAGTGGAGTTCCCCCAGAGTTAGGAGCAGGGCCCAGATGCCTTACTGGGGCTGAGATGGGAGGGGGGAGAGGCACAGATGTGCCTTGGTGCTTCGGGCCTGGAGGTTGGGGCTGTTTCGCTGGAAGACCCTTCACTCACCTGTTCTTCTAGATGATGTGGGTGGCACTTGCTCAAACAGCATGCCCTGCTGCCTTTGAGTTTTAGGGATTGAAGTCAGGCCCTCAAGAATCTTACCAAATGACCTAGTTTTCATCTCCATTGCTGTGATAAAACACTGACCATAAATAACTTGGGGAGGAAATGTTTTGCCTATGTGTCTGTGTACCACTTCAGTGTCTAGTGCTAAAAGAGGCCAGAAGAGGGCATCAGATCCCCTAGAACTAGACTTACAGATGGCTGTGGGCCATCATGGGGATGATGGCATTTGAACCCCAGTTCTCTGGCAAAGCAGCCCATGCTCCTGTCCAGTCAGCCTGCTTTCTGATACAAACCAGGACCACCTACCAAAAGATGGCAAGCCCACAGTGTGCTGGGCCCTCCCATACCATTCACCGGTCAAGAAAATGTCTACTCCAGACTTGCCTGTGGGGGGATAATGTGATGGTGAGATTATCTCTATTGAGGTTCTCTCTTCCCAGATGACTCTTGGCCTGTGTACAGTTGACCAAAGAACTAAGAAAGCACACTGACTGACCATCTCTCCAGCCTGAGAGTGGAGGTCAGGAGGCACAAATGTGTTTAAAATGAATGTCCTTAGAGATAAATCACCAGTGATCTGCGTCTGTCTACTGCGTTCACTGAACTCAGTATCTCATGATCATAATCACCCAAAGATGTGACAAATTAATATCTCCTGGTGACTTGTATGTGAGTTTGCCTCTCCATGTTACGTATACCCCAGGGCATTTGTACAATAACATGATTGCCTAGCAGTACAGTATGAGAATGTATCCTGTTACCCTGTCCCTTAAACAACACACCTAGCCAAAACCTTAGCCATGTGATAGATAGTGGTCAATATATATAGATGTATGTATGTATGTATATATATGTGTGTGTGTGTTTGTGTGTATACACATATATATGTGTGTGTTCAAAGTCTGAGTTGTGGGAAAGTGGGTGAAGAACCACTAGCAGAACCGTTAGTTGGCATCACATCCGTGACATAAGCACTAACTCCCTCCAGTGAGCCACAATGCCATCGGGTGTAATGGACACTGCTAATCTGAATTCTCTTAGCGTCATAGCGATGTGTGCATTCAATTATGAATTTATTTTTATTTGATAGATGTTATAGATCTCGGAGCAGATGCCATCTTGTGCTTGTATAAGACACTAATAAGTAAGGGTCAATCCTGAAGATTGAGTTACTGATGTGTCTATTCCTTTTAGATCCCTGTGCAATGGAGAAGAATCATATTAAGTGAACTCAGTCTCATGAACCAATATTGATATGTCCTTCCTCATTTATGATTCCTAGATTCTATATAGTCATATAAAAATCATGTATGAACATATCTCAAAATGTGTGTGTGTGTGTGTGTGTGTGTTGTGCAAAAGGTGATCCTTGTGACACAGTGCACATATGGAGTCAGGACAACCTTCAGATGGTCTCTTTTCTACTATGTGGGCTCTGGGAATTGAACTTGGATCTTCAGGCCTTGTTAGCAAGTACCTTAGCCTCCTCAGCCATCTCCCCAGACCACCCCCCCCCAATTTATGTTTCAACAAGCTAATTACTCATGCCTTCTGATAAATTTGTATTGCTTTAAGAAAATATTTATTTTTATTCTTAATTATGTGTATGA
The DNA here is from genome assembly GCA_004025045.1 of Sigmodon hispidus. Lineage (NCBI taxonomy): Eukaryota > Metazoa > Chordata > Mammalia > Rodentia > Cricetidae > Sigmodon > Sigmodon hispidus. Next base: position 16,887 of record PVIH01024272.1, on the reverse strand, counting down.
GGCAGAGGTGGGGGATGTCGGGTATATGCACATGGATGCAGATTGTGTGGAGGCTAGAGGAGTATCCAATCCTTTGCAGCTGGAATTGCAGGTGGTTGTGAGCCTGGTGGGGGTGGTAGGAACTGAACCTCCTTCCTCTTCAGGAGCAAGAAACACTTTTCACTGACAAACTCTCTCTCCAATCCCCATCAGGCCTTCCATTGCTGGGAAACTGGGTCTAAGTAAAATCAGAATTTATTTACATAAAGAGACTCTGGCTGAAACCTTTCATTAGTATTTGGTTAGTCCTGCATGTGCCTTTCCTAGTGAAGACAGTTCACTCTTTCTCCAAAGGGGAAAAGCAGGCCCAATGCACTGATACCTTGGCTGACCGCAGAGTTCAATTTTCTCACAGATATAGGCACCAACTTGAAGAAAGCATGCTGATTACTGAAGCATTCCTTTAGTTCACTACCTACTTCCCTCATGATGGTAAGATACCAGACAGAAGCCACTGAAAAGGATCAGGTTTTATTTTGGCTCAGGGCTTCCTCAGTCTATCATGTGGGGAAGACATGGTGAAATTCAGTGACAGGAGTAGATGGTGGAGGCACCTCCCCTGGTAGGTGAGAAAGAATCAAAATGGGGACCAGAATGGGGTTGGGATACAGACCTCCAGGTTCACCCCCAATGTCTCCATCAACCAGGCAAATACCATGCTGGAGAGGCTCTACAGCCTTTATTAAACAGCATTACAGACTGGAGATCCCAGGTTCAAATGCATGTCCAGCCTGTGGGAGACATTTCACATTGAACCATAACACACACACACACACACACACACACACCACACACACACACACACACACACAGAGTTTATTTATGTGTTTATATGCTAACGTTAGCCCAGGCTGCCCTGGAACTCACTGTGTAGCTCAGGCTGACTTTTTGATACTATTCTTTATCCTGCTGAAGGCTGAGATGCTGAGATCTCACCGCATCTGGCCTGCTGTGGCTTTCAGTGAGTGGTTATTACTAACATGTCAAAAAGGCCTTGATACCTCAAAGAGATGGGCAATGAGAAGAGTTCCCTGAATCCCTGGGACTTTATCAACTTCCTGCCAGAAAAAGCTTTCCTGTCCTTAAGATAACCTGTCTTCAAAATTTGTAAGGCTGTAACTGGACGGGTGAACAATCATACACAGGGAATGTAATAGTTAACCTTGTCAACTTGACAGCATTAATAATCACCATAGAAACAAACCTCTGGCTATATCTGTGAGGCAGATAACTCAGTTGTTAACTGAGTTGCTAAGATCCTCCCCTAACTATAAGTGGCACCATCCTGTGGTCTGGAATCCTGGAGTGAATAAAAGGAGAAAGTGAGCTGAGTACCAGCATCCATCTCTGTTTCTTGACTGTGGATGCCACATGACCAGCCACCTTACACTCCAGCTGCCAGTCCCCACACTCACCCATGATGGACTGTATCCCCTCAAACTGAGAACCAGGACAAACCCTTACATCCTTAAGCTGCTTCTAGCTGGTAATTTTGTCCTAATAGCAAGGAGAGAAATTCATACAGAATGGGGAGTTAGGTGACATTTTGATCCTATAGCAATAGGAACCCTTGACATTTATTAAGAACAATGGTAACAAGGATCTGGGATGGCAGCCTCCTGAGTTCTAGAAACATCTGCAGTGCCCACAATCTCTCTCTGGCTTATTATAATCCTTGGCATCTGCTACTTGAATTATTAAAAGCCACTGTCAATGGGCAGCAGAGAAGTCGGGCTGGGAGTGATATGTTTTAGATCCATTGATTAGCCTTTTGAGAGGACAGAGTAAAAGGACCTGCTGATGTTTGCTTAGGTTCCCCTCCCCCTCCAGACCCATGCCAACCCAGGAACAGGAACTTGAAGAAATGGCATGTTTTTAATCTCCCAAGTAAGAGTTCTAAAGATTTTAGCTTTAAAAGTTTTTAATTACATACATGTGTCAGGGGCTAAATTCACGTGAGTGCAGTGTCCCTGGTGGCCAGAAGAGGGCATCAGATTCCCATGGAGCTGGTTGTTGTGAACTGATTGGTGACTGGCCTGGGTACTGGGAATTGAACTCGTATTCTAGAAGAGCAGCAATGTGCTCTTAACCATTGAGCCACCTCTCCAGCCCCTCAGATATGGGTTCCAAAAGGACAGAGATGCTGACAAATTCTCAGTACATTTTACTGTGACTTTTATGTTTTCCACCTGTTCCCTTTCTGCTCTCTTTGACTTTTTATTAGAGAACATATACAATATGTGTGTACGTGTGTGTAGGTGCACATATATGTGCACATATTGCACACATATGTGTGTATGCATCTCAAAGGTTAACCCTCATGTGTAGTCCCCCAAATACTGCCCCCTAAACTCTTATTAACCTGGAGCTTATCAAGAAGGCCAGACCTGGCTGCCAGCAAACCCCAGGGAACCTCTTATTTTTATCTTCCCCAGTACAGGGTTGCAAAGAACAAACTCCTATGCCTGCTGATTTCTGTTTGTTTTGCTGAGACAGTGTCTCACTATATACATTTGGCTGACCTAGAACTCGCCATGTAGACCAGGCTAACTCAAGATTATAGAGATTCAACTACCTCTTCCTATGAGTGCTGTGCTAGATTTTTATTTAAAAACATTAGAGTCTAAAGGGATGGCTCAGTGGTTAAGGGAGCTTGCTGCTCAGACACAGGACCTGAGTTCGGTTCCCAGCACTTAAGATGGGTAGCCCACAACTACCTGCAACTCCAGTTCAGGGACCTGTAGTCACATGCACATACCCACACACTAATGCATGCACGTACATACAGGGTTTTTAAAACTTCTTTTAAAAATTAGTTTTTATGTGTATGAGTGTCTTGCTTGTTGGTATGTCTGTGTGCTGTGTGCATAGAGCACCCACAGAGGCTGGAGACAGTGTCAGGTCTCCTAGAACTGGTCACAGGTGGTTGTGAGCTGCAACGTGGGCGCTTGGAATGGAAACTGGATCATATGCAAAAGTAGCGAAGTTCTTAATCAGTGAGCCATCTCTCCAGCCCTTTAAACATTTTGTTAATCTCTCACCCCCCCTTGCTGTACATGTCTTTTTTTTTTTTTCATTGTTGTTCAGAGCAGGGTTTCTCTGTGTAGCCCAGGCTATCCTGGAAATCCCTCTATAGACCAAGCTGTATTTGAATCTCAGTGATCTGCCTGCCTTTGCCCTCCCTCCAAGTACTGGGATTTAAGGGATGCCCCATCACTGCTGGCTTTAATTTCCAAAAGAAATTGTACGGAGTCCCCCATGGGAGAAGTGATTAAATACACTTGTCAAATGGCACTGAAATGATTTTACAGAATGAGAAATCTCCTGTCAGTCCCCTTAGATCTAGAAAAGTTATGTGATCAATGAAAAAGTAGTTTTTGTGTGAGGAGAGGAAAAGCCGGCGGCATGAGAGTGGTGATCCGGGTCTCAGGTCACAACAGGGGGCTGGCAGTGAGCAGACTCCAGGCATCTTGTCTAACCCAGGCACTATGGCTACCTCAGCAGCCTCCAACAGCAACGCCTCCACGCAGCTGTCCTTTCGTCCTTCTGGTAGAAGCGTTCCAAGAGAGGTGCAGGGAAGGGTGACCACATATAAACTGGGGACAGCCTATGTGTGTACAGTCTCAGCAGAGTGGCCTGGCTTTCGGGGCTCCCTTTGTAAAATGGGATGTTTTCGGGGGCTGGAGAGATGGCTCAGCGGTTAAGAGCACCCTCTGCTCTTCCAGAGGACCCGGGTTCAATTCCCAGCACCCACATGGAAGCTAACAACTGTCTGTAGTTCCAGTTCCAGGCAAACACCAAGGCAAATAAATAAATAAATAAAGTTTTTTTAAAAAAAATTGGGATATTTTCCCCCCATGTATAGTGGGACATGTATCAGGTGAATAAAATAGGTTTAGTAATGACAATAAAGATGGCAAGATGACAGCCAGTTTCCATACTGTGGCATCAGCCTTTCCTACTCCTCTTCCTCCTTTCTCTCTTTTCCAACTCCCGTCCCCTCCTCCTCCTCCTCTCTCTAATCCCATCTCTTTCCATCTCCCTCCCTCCCTCCCTCCCTCTCATTGTTTCTTATCCATGGCTTTTGGGACTTGGTTTCCCTCTATATTCCCATCTGCCTTGTCCTAACAATATATCCAGCCTCAAACTCATGGCTGACCTCCTGCCTCAGCCCCTTGAATGTTGAGATTCCAGACATACATCACCATGTCCAGCATCATGCTGTTCCTTTTCTAGGTCCCAGATTTAAGCACAACCATCGTGAAAACCCTTGAGACACAATGCACAGACTCATAGCTTGGGTGTTTATAAGAAATACTATTTGTGAGTTTAAGGAATCAAATGGAGAAAAGGGGGATAAAAAGGGGGTCATAGACAGGAGTGTGTGTGAGGGAGTAAATGTGAGGAGGAAAAAGGAAGGATCGTCAGAGTCCAGCACCCTCTGCCACATCTACCTCTGAGACCGTAAGGATGGTGGCAGTGAAAAACTGATACATTACTTCTGAAACTATGCCACACACCAGTTTTTGGTAAAGGACCACATGCTTTGAGCTGAACACTTAGAGATTGCTGTTCTGCCAATATGGGCCAAAATGGCATCACTGGGACATCCAAAGGTTCCCTCAGGGCTCTGTTACCACCTTCTTTACAACAAAACACCTGATTAAAAACAATGTTGGCTTGTGGTCTGCGAAGGGATACAGTCCCTCAGAGTAGGGAGGGATGACTGAGGGACCTGACTGGACATCTTAGTCTAGAAGTAGAGTTGAGGGGGAAGAATCCAAGGGCTAGCTGGGCATGGTGGTGCACACCTGACATTCCAGTCCTCAAGAGGCGGAGGCAAGTGGATCTCTGAGTTCGAGGCTAGCCTGGTCTACAGAGAAGTTTCAAAATAGGGGTACATAGAAAAGCCCTGTCTTGAGCCCCCAAAAGAATTAGAAGGCTGAGGAGATGGCTAATGCTGTGCAGGATCCCCAAACCTATGTAAATCTGGCTGTGGTAGCACACTTCTGTAATCCCAGTGCTCATACAGTGAGATGGGAAACTGAGGCAGGAGAGTCCCCAGAAGTTCATACACCAGATAACATGGCATATGCCAAGGATAACAGCAAGACGCACTGCTCCACACATGACAAAAGGTAAGGACTAATGCCTAAGATGATCCTGTGACCTCTGCATACTTGGACACAAACATGGCTGTGTGCACGCGTACACCCCAATAAGAACAAAAGTCCTTCAAGCCCCACCCCCATACCCTCTAGCAAGGTCTCACCTCCCAAGGTTTCACAACTTTCTGTGGAGCAAGTGTTTAGACACTGAACCTACAAGGGACATTTCATGTTCAAATCTCTTTCAGCCAGCCTTTGTTCTCCTCTCTGGATTCACCCATTCCTTTTCCTCCTTGGCCTCCAGCCACTCTCAACTTACGTCACCAGGAAGAACCACAGGATAACCCGGCTGCTGACCCCAGGCTTTGGGAGGAAGTCAATGACATATAGTGCTTATACGAATGGCCATTCCAGCTCTTGGACCGTGGGACCAAGTACCAATGCTTAGATTTAAAGCCCCGGTACTGATATTCATAGGAAATTAACCTCCCATGACCAAACCCTGCATTCACCACCACATGGCAAGCCAGACAGATATCCTGGCCTGATGCTTCATGGCACTTATGTTCTAGGACACTTCACATGGATGCAGTCTTGGGTTTTGTACAATAGCCCAAATGTAGTTTGCAACTCCCTCCTCCTCTTCCCCATTGCTCCCCGAACCCAGAGTTCTCAAGCTGTTTGCCCTTCATTACCCTGATATTAATGATACTTTAGATGACAACTGAGGAGAAACATCTTTCCAGAATATGCTGTCAGAGCCCAGTTCTCAAAGAACACACTAGGAATATGGCAACTGATATCTATGGCTACCTCTAGATCCACATCTATGTCTGTCTCTCTCTCTCTCTGTCTGTCTCTCTCTCTGTCTGTCTCTCTCTCTCTCTCTGTGTTGTACTTTAATTGATGTGATCCTTCCTGGCTTCTTCCTATAAGAGCATGACATGGAGCCCACCATTTCCATAACAAGGCATCTTGTGGGATTCAACTTCTCTATGAACACCAGGAGGCTCTTTGTAGCACCATGGACAGTGGACATTTCTGGAGGCAACAGAAGGGGAGGGAAGGCTTGGTGGCCAGGCCAGGTCAGGGGTACCAGGCTCACAGCTTTCTGGACAACTTGACCTTCTTGACCTGAGGTCAGCAAGGGGGAGAATGAGCCAGTGTCAAATGTCAAGTTCTGTCCAGAGTTGAACAGATGTTGTGTTAGGCTTTTTCTCAACCCTAACCTGTGAGGATCTGTTTACTTATCTGTTTACCTTTAATAACACCAAATTCAGACAGGCAATGATAACTAGCTCAACTTAACACAACCAGGAAAAGGGTCTCAGTAGGAACTGTCTACACTTGGTGGTTTTGTGGGAAAGTCTCTGAGGACTGTCTTAGTTAATTGATGTGGAAAGATGCAACCCACCACGGGCAACATCGTTCTCTAGGCAGGGGGTTCTTGGACTATGTAAAATGAAGAAATTGCATTTAGCATGAGCAAGCACACAAGCATTCATTGCTCTCTGACTTTGGGCAAAACGGTGACCAGCTGCTTCAAATTCCTGCATTGACTTCCTTGAAATGATAGACTGTAACTTGGAATTGTGAGGCACATAAGCATTTCCTTTATCCCTGGTCTGTGGAGTGGGGCTTTGTCCCCAAACAAAACAAACTTCAACTGCCTCTAAACCAAAGAGAGCTGCTATGTCTCAGACATTCCCCTGCTGTCGCTGGGTACAGGAAAGAATCAAGTCTACATGTTGAGGATATGTAATTTGATGGTAGAGTGCCCCACTGGGTTTAATCCCAATTGCAAAATAACAACAAAAGCAAACAGCACTATGAAAACAAAAGGCATATAAGGCTGGAGTTTTCATTGTGGGATTGCTAACGTATTTATTTCACAAGGAGGGGAGATGGGTGAGGGGATGATCACCAATAAAGATACCACAAAATGAGACACTGGATCCCACATTGGGCACCTATGGGGTTTGGCTCAGGGCAGGAGTTGGCCAAGGACAGTAGTGGATGGAGGTGGGGAGACAGAGAAGGGTACCCTTGCAGGCAAGACCCAGCCATGTCCTCTGGGCCAGTGATCCAGGGACATGGGGCCACCCCCCATGCTTCTAGGCATCTTTGTCCCCATCCAGTGAGCAATGAAGTCACAAGCCCAAGACCACACAGCTACTTCTGCTCTAGGACACTCACACACTCAAGCACACGAACACAGCATCCAGCCACACACATCACCCAAGCAGGCACACTCTCGCTTTCCCGCGCATGCAGACACATCCATATATTAACTCTGATTTATAAGTGCACCCTAACCAGAGGGCAATTGGAAAGAAGCAATCACTCTTACAAGAGGAAACTGCTGCTTCTGTTCCCCATCAGCCAGCAGAGCGTGGGGTGATATGAGCTGAGCAATAAGCATCGTGGAGGGCTCTGTGCCCTTTGCAAGGCTGAGTCTTCAGCCCTTATGTCCTACATGGAAGACCCTTGCTGCTCCCTGGAACCAGGACATCTCATCCTGGGCTGTACCAACCAGGTACTGGGAGCATCCTGCACACTTAGCTGACTTTGGCTCCCTCCAGACACAGGCAGGTGCTGTTCATATTTAGGACTCCAGGTGACTGAGACAGGGAGCCTCAAGAAGGATCCAGAGAAGTCAGGAACGGTTGTCCCAAAGCCACCCTGCTGGGAAGGTCTGGGTGGTGGCTGCCTTGGCATACAAACAGGGTATCCAGGCCGAAGTATCCTCAGGAGTAAATGAAGTCTGGGGGTCTCATTGCCTCCTCTTCCTTCTCCAAGAGGGAGCCAGGATGTAGCTAAAGCCCCCCAGTGTCCCTCCATTTCTTAGAAGGCCAGGGTGTGAGTTTTACAAGCAGCTGTAGCCAGGAATGATAGGAGACAGAGAAAGGGAGGGTGGGTAGAGGGAGGGAGAGAGAGAAGGAGAGAGAGGAGAGAGAAAGAGAGAGAGAGAGAGAGAGAGAGAGAGAGAGAGAGAGAGAGAGAGAGAGAGAGAACAAGAACACACTATCGACCCTGCCAGGTCCCAGCCGCTGGTGCTGGGTGGGAGATGATCTGGTAGAGAGAAGAGCTGTCCCATCCCCTTGGTACCCAGAAGATGCAGCTCCTGGTCTTCTAGACAAGAGTGAGGGGAGATCTTCAATATGTAGAGGCTGAATGCCTGAGAGGGACTTAAGATTTTTTTTATCCAGGGCTGCCCTGGAACCCTGGGAGGTCCACTGAGCACCCCGTGGGCGCCTGCTGTCTCTCCACCATGTGGCTGGTTCTGAGGACAGCCAGGCCCTGTCCTGGGTCTGGGCTCCATGTGCCCTTGCTCCTTCCATCTACTTGATGGAGTTTTTGATTGTCCACCTCTGTCCTGTACAGCTTCGGAGGATGAGGTCAATGCCTGCCAGTCCTCGGTTCTCCACCTCCAGGCAGCGCCCTGTGCCCTTATTCATGATGGCTCCGTTCTGGAAGGAAAGAAACAAGGGGGTGGGCAGAATGCAGACAGAGGCTTCACCACTGTGTAGCTCGTGTATTTGTGGCCCCTTGTGAGTGAACAAGTCCCACCCATGTTCTCCCACAGTGGAGTGGACCTTGGGGACCACGGCTTGAGTGGCTGAAGCAGGAAGGGAAAATTGAAGGTGACTGAGGCAGGATAGAGATTTCCTGGGGTCAGGATGCTGAGATACCTTGCCAAGCCTGATGACCTGGGTTCCCTCTTGGAAGAGAACTCCTTCACATTGTCTTCTTACAGCTATGTAAGTGTGCATGCACATGCAAGCACACAAACCTGAGTTAATTTCCAAAACTTACATTAAAAGTTAGGCATAGTGAAACGTACTTGTAATCCCAGTACTGGGAGACAGAGACAGGAGGATTCCTGGCACACACTGGCTAGCTAGCCTAGCCTATTTGGCAAGTTCGAAGCCAGTGCAAGCTATGTCTCAAAAACAAATACAAAACAAAACCCACCAAGGTAGGGGATGGAAGGGCTGGAGAGATGGCTCAGCTGTTAACAGCACATGCTGCTCTTCTAGAGGATCCAAGTTCAGTTCCCAGCACCCGCCATTTGTAACTTCAGCTCTAGAGGATCTGGCACCTCCTTGTGGCCTCTGTGAGCACTGCACTCATGTGCAAACACACATAATTGAAAATAAAAATAAACCAAAGGTAATCTGTACCTGAGTGTTCCCCCTGACCTCCACATGTATGTACATGTATACCTGCATACACAGGAGTATGTACATTCATAGATTTCCAGGAGTGTCTGAGAGAGATCTGACTTTCTCAATTCTGGTTGAGAGTGCCTAAGTACCATTCAGGAATCCTCTCTATGGATTTATCCTAAGTAGCCCTAACATTAGTGATGAAATCAAGCAGGCTACTTCTCAGAGAAATCCTTCCTCCAGTCCTCCTGGGTCTGTGAGCTTGGCCCAGGGCTGGCAGACCTGGTTCTCCAGTGGCACTCTATGGGGAGCCTTGTGGGACATGACGCCAGCCATCACCCGTCTCACTCATGGCTGGTAGCATTTTGCTCCTCCCCTAGCTCTGTGTCCACAGAGCTCACCTGGATAAAGTTCCACCGTTTGTATAAGCTGCTCTTGACCTTGTCACAGTCCAGGAGCTGCGGCAACCGACTCTTGGAGTTGTCCACAAGGCAGCGGGTGTCTGGGAGGAGTGTGGTGGTCCCCAGAGCACCCAAATGTAGGAAGCCTTCCTTGGTATAGCGTGCAAGCTGTGGAGGAAGAATGGAGAGAGGGGAAGGGTGAGGCCACTGAGGCACCAAGGCCCAGGTCCCCGGCTTTACCTCCGTTTTCTGTCCATTCAACAGTTGCCCTCAAATGTCCAACACACAGGACAGCCTGCTCTATGAGGACCCGTGGGCTAGCTGAGCCTGGACATTGATACAACACGTCACAGCTCCTCTGCCCTCCCTTTCTCCCCCCCCCTCTTATTCCTCTACTTCTTCCCTTCCTGCCCTCAACCTCCCGCCCTGTCCCTGTAGCTCTAAACAGTGACTTCCAGACTTTGGGAAAACCACTGAGCCTTTCACAGAGCCTGGGAAGTTCTGCTTAGGAGTCAACTAAGACGACAGTAGGCTACGCGATGATGATTAATATCGATCACCAACTTGACAGGATCTAGAATCATCTAGAATACAAACCTCTCTCTGGGCATGTCCTTGAAGGTTTTTCTGGGAATGAACTGAGGTGAGAAGACCCACCCTGGACGTGGGCGGTACCATTCTCAGATTGGGCTCCTATACTGACTACAGAGGAGGAAGTGAGCGGAGCATCGGCCTGCATCTCTCTCTGCTTCCTGACTACAGATCCCATGGGACCCGTTGTTACACCATTGCCAGCATGATGGACCGCAGTACCTTAGGCTGTGAGCCGCACCTGGCCCTTTCCTCCTCCAGTTTTGTTTCAGGTGTTTTTGTTACAACAGTGAGCAAAGGACCCAATGCACCAGGGGCCTCTGCTCAGAGGCAGGAGTGACTCTTCTCTGGTGATAAGATTTTCTTGAGGGGTTCTCATCTTTTGGTGAAAGCTACTCAGAAACTCTTGGCTCCGATTTCCTAAAGGGAGCCTTCCTGCTCCCCTCGAACATGTGACAGTGAGCTTATTAAGTGTCCTTGGGAGAGACGCCATGAATGTGTGCTCTACACGCAAATTAGTTCCAAATCAGAGTAATTGTTTGAGGCAAAATGGTAAAACTCAGAAGCCTTCCCTTCCCCTCCCCAAACAACGTTGCCCTGAGTATGTTTCAATTCACCCAAATGCAAATTGATGAATGACAGTGGGCTGTCTTTATGTTCCCGGGAAAGATATACACAGCTGCTTATTGAAATTAAGAATCAATCTATTCTCCAGCAGGCAAATGAGCAGTGCTAAGAACATTAATTAACGGAGCATATCTGTGACCCAGATGTTTAAAGAGTAGAGCTTAATGCTGCTTGGAGTTAGAGGTTCCCCATCTGAGGTCTGCTGGGGTGTGGATGACAGACTCACACTAAAACCAGGGAAAATCAGATACTAGCCCAGGTCATGTTGGCACTGGAATGGGCAGATAAGGGGGATGGATGTGTTCTAGTTTCATTTCTGATGCTGTGGAAAAAAAATGGATCAAAAGCAACTTAGGTATCTGGGCGGTGGTGGTGCACGCCTTTAATCCCAGTGCTTTGGAAGCAGAGGCAGACAGATCACAGTGAGTACCAGGCTAGCCTGGTCTACAAAAATGAGTCCCAGGACAGCCAGGGCTCCTCAGACAAACTTAGGGGAAGACAGTTTATTTCAGCTTACATTTCCAGGTCACAGACTATCATCACTGAGGGAAATAAGGCAGAAACTCAAACAGAAACCACGGAAGAATGCTGCCTACTGGACTGCTCATTGATCCATGTTCAGTTAGCTTTCTCATACACCTGATAGGGAATGGTGTTACCCACAGTGGGCTGGACCCTCCTACATTTATTAAGTCTCTCACAGACATAGCCACAAGCCAATATAACATGGGCAATCCTCCAATTGAGACTCCCTTCTCAGATGACTCTAGGCTGTGTCAAGTAGACAGCTAAGGGCATATGAGCTCTTGGTGGGATTTTCACATCTCTATATAGAGGTTCTTCTGGGCTTATGGGCCAGTCTCTATCCAGACTCTTTCAAGAAGGTGCCTCATGGTCTGAAAGATGACAGATGTTATGGACTGAATGAATGACGGGTTCATGTCTGCAGTTCTGGTCCCCTATTGGTGAGGCCATTTTTAGAGGTTGTCAACCATTTAGAGGCTAGGGCATTACTAAAGAAAGTAAGTAGGTCAGTGGGGGACATCTTTGCAGATGTGTCATGGTCAGCCATGAAGTAGACAGTCTCCATGTGTGCCATCTGCCAGGATGTAAGTTGCTCGAAACCATAATTCAAGCAAATCCTTTTAACAAAGGTGTTTATGGCTAATATTTTTGTAACAGAAATGAGAAAAGGAACTGATGCCATCAGACCCCTTTCTACTTTTTCTGTTGCATGGTAGGAGAGTAGTGAACCCTGGACCTGCGGCCAAAATTCTCCTGCTTTATCTCAAGTCTGGGTTAGAAGTTATTTTGGTATAGTCTGCCTATTGCAACTTCTTCCCCACATTCCTCACGTTCTGGTTTCCCCGTCCCCCAAGGTATTTCCCTGCTTGGACAGAATACTCATTGGCCTCCCTCAGAATGTTCTGGCTTCAACGTCCCAAGCTAAGCCCTCTGTGTGATTCATTCTCTTCCTCCATATCTTCTCCAATTGTTCCAGTCACAACTTATTCCTCTCTTGGTCTTGGGTGCATGTGGATTAACGCACTCTGGTCCTTCATTCTCAGCTGTAATTAAACCACATCCTTTGGTCTTCACTTAACCATCTAATGGCATTTGAGTTGTTTCCACTTTGGGCACCATGAGTCACAATGGCATGGAAAATCTGTGTGTGTGTGTGTGTGTTTACATGTTTTGCAGCAATTTCCCTCAAACTGAAAACATCCCTTCCTCCAAAGGAGGCTCCTTAGGACTCAGGAAGTAAACAAAAGTGTCAGGAAGCTCCTGAAACTTATGAGACTCCTAATTGGGCAAGGGGATCATATGAACAGTGACAGATGATGGAGAAAAAGGACTCTGACCTGTTAGCTGCCTCTTAGTTGTACATGATGATTTCATGTAGCTGAGTGTGTGTCATCCTTCGGCCAGTATCCACTCACCTCAAATTCTGTCAGAACCCCCCCCCCCCCAAAGATTCACTAGGAGTTTCTTTGAGCTCTTGTCAGAACCCTATCTGGGGTGAGTTCAGTCTGCTCATCTCTCCCCAATAATACACATGCCACAGATTTTTCACTTCCCAGGCTGCATACCTATAGTTAGAATTGGTCATCTGAAGTCATATGGCAACTGTGTAACTTTCTGAATAGCTGTCAAATTGTCTTTCAAAGCAGCCATACCATTTTACACTCTCATTAACAAACTGGAGGTACAAAATTCCCACATTCTGGCCCATTCTTGTAATTGTCTACTTTGATTTTTCTTTCAGCCATCCTAGGGATAATTGGCTGCTGTAATTTTGATTTGCATATCTCTGATAACTAATGTTAAACATCATATTAGCTGTTTTCTTTTTTTAATTATGAAACCTCATTTTTTATCCATGCTCAAATTCCCTTCCCGCTCCCAGTCACTCTCTCTTCTCCCCATCTCCTCCCCAACAAGGGCAGGAGGTCCCAAGGTCTCAGGGTGGCTTAGTTCAGCATCCACTCCTGGCAGGTCCACTTTCCTCATCCCACCATCAAGACGGGGTCAGGTGTTCCTCTGGAGGGAATGGGCTTAAAGGTGTCTGTCCAAGGTGCTTCAGATCTCAAGCTGTTCAGTGGTTGTGGTTTGCAGCTTGGAAATGCTTTGCCTTTTGTTTAAAGTCCACTAATGCTTATCTTTCTGGGTTTGTGATACCTCGTTCAGGAGGATATTCTCCAAATCCATCCATTTGCCTGCAAATTTTAGGATATCATTTTTTCTTACTGCTGAGTAGTACTTCATTGTATAGATGTACCACAGTTTGTTAATCCATTCTTCAATTGATGGGAATCTAGGTTGTTTCCAGGTTCTTGCTATTACAAATAATGCTGCTATGAACAAAGTTGAGCTAATGCCTTTGGAGTGTGAATGTGCATCTTTAGGGTATATGCCCAGGAGTGATATTGCTGGACCTTTGGGGAGATTGATTCCCAGTTTTCTGAGAAACTGCCATACTGCATTCTAGAGTGGCTGAACAAGCTTACACTCCCATATTGGCTGTTTTATATATTCTTTGGAAACATGCCCATTTAGGACCTTTGTCTGCTTTCAAAAATGAATTGTCTAAGTTTTCTCTGTGTGTGCATGTGTGGGAGTGGAGGTCAAAGGGTAACTCTCAAGGGTAGGTTCTCCGGCATTCAGGTCCTGGGACTGAACACAATTAACCAGACTGGCAGCAAGTTCCTTTTCTTCTCCCTCCCTCCCCCTCCCCTCCCCCTCCTTCTCTTTCTTCCATGAGATGCAAAAAAATTTTCACACATCTGGACACTAGCGCTTTTTCAGATGACGACTGAACACTCTGCTCCATCCTGTGAATTTTTCGCTGTACTGACAGTGTCCTTTGAAGCGCGGCGCGTCTTTAATTTTGATAATAATCTGTTTTTTTCCTTTGTTTGCACTTTTGATGTATCTAGGAAACCATTGACAAGGCCAAGGTCAGGGACATTTATCCCTCCCTGTGTTTTCTATGACTTTCATCATTCTTGCTCTTAGATTTACTCAGGCCTTTGATCCATTTTGAGCTCTTTTTCTAGATGATCTAAGGGAAATGTCTAAATCCTCTCTTTTTCATGTGGGTATCTAGTTGTCTCAGTACCATTTGCTGAAAAGACTCGCATGTCACCCCTGTTAGAAATCAGTTGACTGTGAATGTGACAATTTAGTTTGGGGCTTTCATTGCTATTGCACTGATCTCTGGGTCTTTCTTCCATGATTGTACCCCCTTCCTCTGTGTGTGTCTCTGTGTTTGCATGTATGTGGTGTATGCATATGTATGTTTTTTTGCACGTATAGGGCGTGCTTGAAGGTATGTGCACACACGTGGAGAACTGATTTTGATGTTAGGAGTCTCTCGATTGCTTTTTATTTTAATCATTAAGGCAGGGCCTGCCAGTCAAAGCCAGATGTGGCTAGTCTGACTATAGCTTGCCTGTTTTGAGGATTCCCTTATCTCTGCCTTTTGAGACTGGAATTACAAATGGGTTACCATGTGTACTTAGCATTTACGGGGTTGGGAGACCTGACCTCTGGTCCCCATGTTTGCCTGGCAAGCTCTTTAACGTCTGGCCCTTACTGAGGGGATTCCTGTTGCCCTGCAGTGAGTTTTAAAATGGGAGCCCATGTCTTCAGTTAAATTCTTTGCAATCAACACTGTTTTGTCTAGGCCACATCTCCTGTGTTTTCAAATCAATTTTAGAATGGTATTTTCAATTTCTGAAAAAAAATAAAGTAGGTGAAATTCTGTCTGGATTGCACTGCACCTGGGCACTGGTGTGGGGGAGGGGCTGCCCCCTTCATATATTTGCTTTCCTATTCCACACACACCAGATCTTTTCTCCTAGGGCTGAAATGGCTTTCTATGATGTTTTATAATTTTCAGTGGGTAGGTCTTAAATGTCTTTAGTTGAATTTATTCTCAAGCATTTTGTCTTTTTTATGTTGTAGCAGATAGTGTTGTTCTTATTTATGCATTTATTTAACATTAATCTTTGTGTGTGTGTGTGTGTGTGTAGGGTGTGACTAGAAGAATTGAGAGGACAACTTGGGGGGTGAGCTCTCTCCTTCTGCCACGTGGGTCCTGGGGATTGAACTCAGGTTGTCAGGCTTCCTGTAACCACTTCTACCTGCTGAGCATCCCGGTGGCTCCTCCTCCCTCTGTCAGAATTTGCACCATTTGTACAGCGCTGTCATTTAGATGACCTCTCTGACCATAGTCAGCCCCACGTGGTCACATTAAATGGTGGGCTCTGCATGTTTCTTTAGTGATTGCTATCTGAAGGCCAGGACCAGGGGCCCCTTGAGCACAGCCACACAGACTCAGACACCCCAAAAGAGCCCAGGTCTCCATTAGCATTACAGGCATCTCATGAGACTCTTGGCATCTCTCTCATACCTGCAGTTCATGGTTCCTCAGCCTCCTGCACCCTGGCCTGGGCCCTGGCTGCCTTTATTTTTATTTGGTTTGGACGGTTTCTCCCACCTCACTGAAATCTGTCTTCACTCACTTTCTCTCAGTTCCTCTGGTCTCTGATCCCTCTGCCTCACGTCCCAGACTGTACCCCATTATCTCTCCCATTCTCTTCTAGGTCCATTGTTCTACTCAAGGCACAAGTATCATCTCTGTGTGCACACTGGAATGATACTCTAGTATGTAGGTGTGCGTGCACAGGTATACATGTATAGGAGGAGGTCAGAGGTCAGCCTAGAGTATCATTCCTCAGGTGTCACACTCCCTTTTGAGATTGGAGTCTCACTTTCCCAGAACTAAGCAGGCAAGAATGACTGGACAATGAGCCCCACGGATCTCTCAGCATCCACCTTGACAGTGATGAAATTAAAACCATGAACCACATGAGTTTTTTTTTTATATGTATGTTGGGGATTGAACTCAGGCCCTCTTCCTTGCAGGCCAAGGACTGAGTCATCTTCCTAGCTCTGGTAGTTTTTAAGCTAACAGCATCCCACCCGCTTTTAAAAGCCACGAGGAACAAGAAAAGTATATTACAAAGAGCCGATGATGGCTAACTATCTTTGAATGGGGTAGGCTCACTCTACATTTGCCTGCTGGGCCCAGGAGAAGAAATGAACACCATTATCCACAACCCTAATGCATGAAGAAAAAGAAAACCTCTACCATCAAATACAATTAATTCTCATTTTAGAGGGAAAAAGCATTTTCTAGTTGAGATGATCTAAGAGAGACTCACAACTATTAACCCAGATTTAACAGCCTTGAGGGAGAATTGAAATATTCAGGTTACAGCCAGATAAACAAAAATCTGACAATAATTGCAAAATGACTCTGGAACGCATTGAAAAATCCATTAAATGGCCGATAAAAACATGGCTCACAAAGCCTTTGCCATTAAGGGGCTCTCTCGCTACTTAAAAATCAGGCACAGTCAGCATGGAAGCCAGGCTCAGGGAAGA
>PVIH01024271.1:0-23098 GCA_004025045.1 Sigmodon hispidus | reverse complement strand
GACACCTGGAGAAGCATTAGTATATGTTCCTTTGCACAACAGAGATCAGGCCTCTACTCTTGCCTGTTGCTTTTATATTAAAAAAAGGGGGAACTGTAGGGAGCTGCTTACAGCCACACCTTAAGATGGCGCTGGCCTTGAACGCTCTCCCTGGTAAACAACTCCATATTTGGCTAAGGCCAAGGATCTGGCTTGCTTCTGCGTATCTGAGCCTATCGGTGATGCCCACGTGGCTATCTTGGATTGGAAGCCCTGAGGGTATTTCACTAAGAGCAGGCTTCCCCCCAATGTCGTTCGTCGTTCCTGAGAGAATGGTTGTTTGTCTGAGTGAGTGAGTGAGTGAGTGAGTGAATGAGAGAGAGAATGAGCTAGTGAGTGAAAGATAAGAAGAAACCAGATTGTGAAAGGCCCGAATAAAGTGCAGAGAGAAGGATCCGGTGTTGCGTGTTCCTTGCAGGACAAGGTGGCGCGCGACATGACACCTTCCACCACTACGGCTTGAATTTCCATTATAATTCAGCTAATCTTAAAATCGGGGTTTCTGCAACTTGAGCTCTGTGACTGCCAGAGAGATGATTCCCTTCCAGGGCACACTTGGAAACCTTTCTACTGTGTATGTCAATCTGAAGTTGTTCAGTTTTATCATGGAGTTCATTATTTTCCTTTGTGAGCTTATCTAGTGATGCTAAAAGCAATCATCCAGCTTCATTATTTCACTAAATTTCTTGCTCCTCACACTAGGTGAATCAGGATAATCAAATGCACTTATCTGAAAAATTGATTAAATAGTTTACACCATGGCATTTCAATGCTTTTTGTGCTTCTAAGAGAGGCTTTGGTAACCGTAAGTGTCAGCAAATTGGAAAACCTGTTCCAGATATTTTAAAATATTCATTCTTATAATTCTGTCTCTCTAGAACCATTCCTGGTATCATAGTTTGTATTGTCAGGGTTCTCTAGAGGAATAGAACTGGTAAGATGAATCTATATTAAAAGGGAATTTGTTAGAGTGACTTACAGGCTGTGGTCTAGCTCATTCAACAGTGGCTGTCTACCATTGGAAAGGCCAAGGATTCAGTAGCTGTTCAGTCCAGAAGGATGAACGTCTTAGCTGGTCTTTGGTCTGTTAGAAATAAGTCCAAGGTTGCAAAGAAAGAGACCATCATTCCAACTGAAGTGTCTGGACAAGGCAAACTTTACTCTTGACCAAGAGGTCATGCTTAGAAAGGCAAATATTCCCAGATAGAAAGTTCATTTGTTTTTTATTCTAACTTAGATGGTGGCTGTCTTTTTTCCATTGCTTAGGGTCAGACCTCACAGTCTTATTCCGTTGGCTAGTCTGAAAAGAATTAGCACCCAGTAAATGAAGGAAGAAGAGGGACATGGTTACTGCTTCGGGCCGTCAAATTCCTAAAACAGAGAGCACTGGGCCTTTGTGTAAACAATGATTTTACTGGAAGACTAGAATTAAAGCATTTTTATAAAAGGCTTACAATATGGGGTAAATAAAAGATTTTAATTCCTTGCCCTAAACACAAATTTTATATCATTTGATAGAAACACTCATATTTGACATTTCTTATAGATCTATGGTGGAATCCTGAAGAAGTAGGTTCCGACATCAGTGTAGAAATGCCTGAGCAGCAGGATAGTGAGAGCTTCCATTACTTTACTATAGCCTGCTCTGACCCAGATTCATAGTGGTTCTTTGTATGTCAAATGACTCAGGTTTAGGGTGGGTCTTCTCATCTCAAATAATCCAAATCAAGTAAAATCCCTTACAGTTGTGTCCAGCTGCTCAGGTTTTAGTTAATTCCAGATGTAGTGAAGTTGACAAGACTGGACATTACAGATCTCATCAAGTGTGAAACCATCTCCACAGCCTCTGTGTTCTAGGTTTTTTAAAGCCTCCTTCGCCACACTTTTCCAAACAAACTCCAAATGTGAGAATCTTCTGAAATTAACAGTCTGGTGCCAGGGGGAGTGGAGGAGAGTCGATGTCTCCAGTGATCAGAAAGAAAGCGCTTATTCCTGAAACATTTCTGGGGGACCCAGCAAGATCTTCACCACTGTCTGACTTGGTCCAGGGAGGCTGCTACTCCTGGACTTCTCAGCCAACCAGCATTCTCTAGAGCTGGGAAGCCCACATCCCTAACAGGATTCTGGGCTCCTCACAAAGAAAAAAATTCCAAAGCCTTCTTAAGTACAAGGTCAAGTTTAGCCACAGCAATGACTCCAATTCCCTAATACAAAATTCCTCCACCCCTCCCTCCTTCCCTTCCTTTTCTTTTTTTTTTTTTTTGTTTGTTTGTTTTTGAAACTGGGTCCCTAGCTCAGCATAGCCTGCAACTCATTATCTCATTATGAAGCTCAAGGTGGCCTCCTGACTCACCCTCCCAACTGCTGGGGTTACAGGTACACTTGGTAACACCTATTTCCAGTACCAGTTTTCTGTGTTTTGTAACTGCGACAAATCCATGAAAAAATAATTTAAAAGGAAGAATGCTATATTTCAGAGGTTTTTAGAGTGTCACCAAGAGGATGCACTGGGACAGGGAAGCTTCCCATCATGGTGATGACTAGAGGAACTGAACACTGTCCCCAAAGAGCAGGAAGTAACCACAGAGCTCTTTATTTAGTCCCACGTGTTAATCTTTTAATGTCTCAATTTCGTATAAAAAGAAGCAGTGACGAAAGAAATGGATGAGCGGAAAGGGATTGTGGGCCTGAAGTGGGCAGCCATGGTCCTCCATTTTCCAAAGTCCACTGGTAGACCGATGAACCCGTGGACTTGAGCGAAGGCATGGGCAAGGGTAGCAGCTCACAGTGGCAGCAGCAGCCTGCTTCTGAGGCTTTCATTCTCTGCAGCCACTTAGTGGTTGATAAAAATCATACAAGAGAGCCAGTGAAGAGCAGATTCAGATGAAGCCAGCAAGATGCCACTGTGCACTCTCAGGGAAAGAATTGTCACTTTATGTAAAACTAGGTGTCATGAGACTAAGCATCCAGTGCTGGAGAATACTGACTAACTGTGCAGCTCAAGTTGTATTGTTACACAATTATTTACTTATTTTTATTGGTTATTTGGGAATCTCACATCGTGCACTCAAATCATGTGCAGCTCTCAGTCTTCTTATGTCTGGTCTGTCATCTTTTCCCTTGACCTCCACCCCACCAAAAGAAAAAGAAAAAAAAAGTTTATTTTGTGTTGTCCATATACTCAATGGAGCATGGTCAAATTTCTAGTGGCAGCCCCACCCCCAAGGGAGGATGAGTTTCTTTCTGCCTGTATCTCATTTCTGCTAGAAGCCACGTGGTGGTTGGAGAGGCATGGTCAGCTCTCTAGTGCCCTGGGACATTAATATGGCTTCAGGAGGCAGCCCAGACCACGGACATCTTCATGTGCTTTGGTGGGAATATAGCCTGCAGACATCGGCATGGCCCTTGGCTGTATTAGGATGCTGCATGGGCCAGAGTCTCAATATGGCCTCAAGTGGCTAAGTATGCCTTTCCCATCAGGGTGCCCTCCATCCTCCAGGCAGAATAGCCCTAGGACATCACCAAAGCATCAGGCAACAGCACATTCACATGGATCTCAGTCTTAATCACAGCTTGAGATAGCAGCATGGACCACAGACACTGACATGGTCTCTGGTGTCATCTCAGACCATGGTAGTCCTTTGAGAATATCTAATCCAAACAGTGAAATTTTCCTCATTTTAGGCCTCCGTTGTTGCCATGGAGATCTCAAGGCCAGGCAGCAGGTTCAAAGGCTGAGTCTGCATGTGTATAAGTTCCAGGCTCTGTACATTATCTCAAAGTCCCTACTGGGCAACGACAGCATGATGACCTCAGCTCTCGGTCTCATCTGTCACCTCCATCACATCTCCAGTTCTGCCTCTCTCTATAGTGCACACACCACTCCATTTTTCTCTCTTTTTCATCTCTCCATCACATATTTGTTTATTGTAGTATGGCGCATACCTGCCTTGGGCTAGGGCAGCACTCCTGTGTCTTCCAGCTGGCCAAGCCCCCCATCCCGTAGTGCTCCAATCTTTATTATTATTATTATTATTATTATTATTATTATTATTATTATTTGAGATAGGGTCTCACTCAAATAGACCAGGCTGACCTTGAATTCACAAGTTCTGCCTGCCTTCTGAGTGCTGGGATTAAAGAAGCACAATCATGTTACAATAAGAGACTGCTTCCTGGTGTCTGGAATCTAGCATGATGGTTGGGGTCTTCCTGGTGGGCAGCCTTCTCTTGGAGTTAGCATTCCTATTGCCTTCTGGAAGACAGACAGTAGACTACAGTAACAATCTGGGGAACAAAGCAGGGGCATCTGGATCTGCAAAATAAGTATAAGATGAAGTATAGAAGCCACTGGTGAATGCATATCTGGGTTTTTTTATTTTTATTTTTTTAGAACTTAAGCCTTATTATCTGCTTAGATGACCCAACATTTGCCTTCTAAAACAAATCAAGATCTTCAGAAATTAAGGAAAAGTAAACATTCTGGAGAAATTTTAACTTTTTGGACATTTAGATGTTGTCAACTTGGGATGAGATTTAGGATCACTACAGACACACACTTCTCGTTTTCTAGAAAGATTTAACTGAGTAGAAAATCCCATCCTAAATGTGAGTGGCACCATCCCCTTCCTTACCCAGTTTGGAGTCCCAGACTGAATGGAAGAAGTGAAGCGTAGAGTTAGCCCTTCTCTGCCTCCTGACTGTGGAAACAATGTGACCAGCTCCCGCCTGCTGCTCATGTTTTCCTCAGCCCAGAGACGCTCAGCACGTAAGACACTTTCTCCTCTTCTCAAGGACCTGGGTTTGGTTCCTAGCACTGCTGACACAATTGTCTGGCACTGCAGTTCTCGAGGATTAATACCTTCAGGCCAACGGAGCACACACAAGTACACATTGAAAATCTTTTTCCTTAAGTGGCTTTTATAAGATAACTTTTGCAACAACCCAGGAGTAACAAGTACAATGTTAATATGATACTTTGTTTTCTATTATGACTTGAAGATTTTATTGAAGAAAACCATATTTGTAAAATTTTTATTTATTTACACACACAGGCCAGAGGACAGCTTTAGGGGTTGGAGAAGGTCTTGAAGCAGAATTTATCTTTTTGTTTCTACTAGTGACTGACCTGTCTTCCAGGCCAGCTGGCCCAGGCTGTCAGGCAGACCTGTCCCCAGCCCACCTCACTGCAGGAGGCCTACAGATTCTCACCGCCACATTCAGCCTTTTGCATGGGTCCTAGTGTCAAAGTAGGTCGCCAGGCTTGTGGAGTGTGACAGCAGTCAGCACAATTTAACCCACTGAGCTATCATCCCCGACCTCTGAAAATAATCTGTATCATGTTATGATAAAGATTCATACAATGTTTTGTGGCATCCAAACTAATTTTTAATATTTTTTATTTTTGACAGGTTTGTACAAGGATACAAAGTATTATGAGAGGATTCACCCTCTACTGTCTCTCATCTGTCTCCTGCTGATCTCCCCCCCAGTCCCTCTCCTGATCTGCCTTTTAAACAATTTTATTTTATGTTTGTGCATTTTGGGTATATGTATGCACATGTGTGTGCTCAGGTGGGTGTGTAGAGGTCAGTGGACAACTTGCAGAAGTTGGTCTTTTCCC
The DNA here is from genome assembly GCA_004025045.1 of Sigmodon hispidus. Taxonomy (NCBI): domain Eukaryota; kingdom Metazoa; phylum Chordata; class Mammalia; order Rodentia; family Cricetidae; genus Sigmodon; species Sigmodon hispidus. The sequence continues at coordinate 17,436 of PVIH01024271.1, read as the reverse complement.
ACACCATGTGGTCCAGGGGTTTGAACTCAGATGCTCATGTCTTATTCACTGAGCCATCTCTCACCATCTCTCTCTTTTCTGACTCACTAAGTTTAATTAGGGTTGCCTGCATGAGCTTGGGTAAGAACTACTTACCAGGCCATGAGCAACTTACTAGTGGATGCACCCCAAGAATATGGCTTTCCCTCAACATCTAAACTAATTTTAAGTAGTTCTGGAAAATGAAAACCCATGTTAAGAGTTTTTATGCCCGTGAATGTTCCCAGTTCCAGGTGCTTAACTAACACCTGAACAACCAGCTTGCTATTCAGAGTCTGGTGGAATTAAGTAGTGTTTTACTAGGGGCTGATTTATATTTTTCAGAATTTATTGCTGTATATGGGCCTAAAGTATGCTTTATAAAAATTTTAAAACTTAGGTTTATTTATTTTCTGTGTATTTTGCCTGTGTGCATGCTCGGTGCTGGAGGAAGACAGAGGAGGGTATGTGATCTCCTGGCACTGGAGTATTAGATACTTAGGAGCCATCTTGTGGGTGCTGGAATCTAATTATGGATCCTCTGCAAAGGCAAATGCTCTTAACTGCTGAGCCATCTCTCCAACCCCCACCTAATTATTTTGAGATGTTGTTGCCCAGGCTGGCCATAAACTTACAATCCCTTTGTCCTGCACAGGCTGTGCCTAAATTTAGATTTAGGTAGATATGGTTTGGGTATTGCTACTTCTGTAGTCACCATCAATGTTTTATTATATTTCAATGGTCACAGTGCTATCAAACATTTTTATTTCCTTAGGATTGTAATTTTAACCAGAAGTTTATAGTTTTTCAATGAAGAAATATTTTCCCAAGGCTTTTTATTTTTATGGCATTTTGTTTTGAGACAGAGTCCCACTACGTAGTCCTGGCTGGCTGGAACTCTCTATGTAGATCAGGCTGGTCTTGAACTTGTAGAGATTCACCTGCCTCTGCCTCCAGAGTGCTGGCACTAAAGGTGTGTGCCGTCATGCCTGGATCTCCTCTTTATGTTTTAAGATAGTGTTTCTTACTGAGTCCAGACCTCACACGACACTGATGACTAGATTGCTCAGTAAGGTCCCAGTTCCCCTTTCTCCACTTCCCAGGGCTGGCCTGGCTTTTTATTTGGGTCTTGAGAATTGAACATGAATCCTCATGCTCAGACAAATTTACCCACAGAGTCATTTCTCATTTCTTTTCTCCCTTCTTTTTTTTTTTTCCTTAAAAATTCACCGTTGGCTGGGTGAGTGGAAGTGGTTCTTGCCTTTAATCCCAGCACCTGGCAGATGGATCTCTGAGTTTGAGGCCAGCCTGGTCCAGGAAAACTAAGGCTACACAAAGAAATGCTGACTTCAAAAACAAAACAAAAAATCCCCTTTTGATTAACTTTTAACTAACACTCTTACTTAGGTTCTAGACAGTTCCCAAGCTCTAATACAGAAACCCTTCCCTTCTAAGCCGTTTGTGGTTGGTCACACATTCGTCACCTACTGATTAATTGAAACATTCTGTGTAACTACTACATGACACTCAGAATTTGAAAAACAATGCAACATTCCTCAGTCTTTTTGGACCCTCTGACTTAAAATTTTTAATGTAGAGTGTCTGTCATTTGGGATTTTCTGTTGCATTATTATCATCATATCTGGACTGTGTGTCTTTGGCCAGAGCATCACAGAAGGGACTCTGATTCTTCTTACTGCTGTCTACAGTGGGACTATAATTAGATACCGGTTGTTAATGACGTTCACATCGATCACTGAAGGTGTCTCCTGGGTTCCTCGCCTATGCTTTTCCTCACTTTGCCGTCTAGTGCTTTCTGGAGTCGGGGAGATTGTATTACTGTCTGTGTCATCATTAAACATTCAACTTCTTCAGTAAATAGGAAAAAAGCACTTCCCATGTGGATCAGGTCATTTCTTTATTAATTTTGGAAATAGGGGTTCTGGCTTTGTAGCTCAGACTGTGCTGGAACTTAGGATCTGCCTGCCCGAGCCTCTTGAGTACTGTTTGAGGTAGAAATTTTCTCTGATTTCTGTAGAATTCCCAGTGTTTGGCAAACTGCTGGCATGTAGATCATGCTCAACAACTATGCATGGACATTCTAAGGTAAGGAGGCTTCACGGTGACAAGGTGACCTCCACCCTTCTTCCTTCATGTTTGTCGTTCAGAGGCCACCCCTGAGGTTCCACATTTCATACAAAGTTATAGACACCAAGGAAGAAGGAACTCTGAGTGTGTGTGTGTGTGTGTGTGTGTGTGTGTGTGTGTATGAGAGAGAGAGGAAGAGGAAGAGGAGAAAGGAAGAAGAATAGGGCTCAGGTTCTGATGGACCATCACTGGGATAGTGGTCTAGCCTCATGGCCTAGGGATGCTGTGAGTCTGTGCCCACTTCTGTAAAAGGGACTAAGTTGTCCAAAGTTAGCAAGTGTCAGAACTAAGCAGTAACTCAATGCAGAGCTCGGCCACCCCCATGAAGCTGTTGCATGCTGGTGAGGATTATATCATCTTTACATTCATAATATCAATATATGCTAAGAAATGGAGGTCTGTGCCAGTCATTCATCCAGCATGCAACCAGCTGGGCCCTCTGAGTGGGGCAAGACGAACCTACAGACTCCTTGCCTGTAAGTCACCCAGGAGTCCCAGAACCCCGTTTGGCCTGCACATTAGGACTCAGAACTGGAATGTGCAGATAGGTGTGAGGGGTGATGCACAAATTCTGGCTGTAATGAATTGAAAGAGACTCAGATCCAGATATCGGGGAGAGACTGAAATATCAGAGAGAGGAAACACCGCAGTCAAATCTCACCCAGCTGTCTTCCAGCTTCCTCAGCTCTGCTCCTGGTCACTTCTAATTGCTGCTGTTTTCCTAAGTCTGCCTTAGATACCCTTCTTTCCCAGCTGCATCCCATCCTCCAGGTTAAGATTAAATGTGTGAGCTACTCTGTTTGGTAGTTAGGTCTTGAACTCACAGAAACACAGAAAGATCTCTGTCTCTAGAGTTATGGGATTAAAGGCATAGGTCACGACTCCCAGCTTTCCCTGTGCTGGGATTAAAGGTGTGTGCCATTGAAGCCCAGCTGTTCAGCCTTGTACTGGGAGATCCAGAACTCCCAGAGCTGTGTGAGTTCCCACTGCTCTGTTATCCCTGGAACTCCAGGAGCTACCTCTGCCTAGTTTGACTGTGGGTTGATCTCTTGATATTCCAGGTTTTATTAAATATGTAACATATCACCACAAGGGGGCGTCCATCTGGAGGTAAGATGTGTTGGCCATACTCTGGGTGCTTTCTGGAAGCAGAGGAAATTGAAGAGCAAAAGAGAAAGACACTTTCATCACAATAGGAATGATGATGATGAGGAGCCAGGTGCTTCGGGTTTATAATATACCTGGAAGATCTCTGGGGGAGGAGGCCAGGTGAGTGGCAGCTAGCCTCTAAGGGTCTGGTGACCATGGCCAGCCTGAGCCACACGAGGCCTTAATGTGAAGCTCAAGAGCACCTGATGTGGGACGTCTCTCTGTATGCTGTGAATATCATTCCTCAATAAAGGGCTGGTTTTGGACTATGCAGGGCATCTTAGAAGCAGGTCAGATATCTGAGCATAGATAAGGAGGGGGGTGGAGTCAGGCCTCTTATTACAAGCACCGTTTGCACACAGCCTCCTGCTGCTGTGATTTTCTCTCCAAGATGGAGATGGGTGATGGAGTGTAACAGGGAAGGCACATGGAGAGAAAGACATGTAGACGAACCTACAGACTCCTTGCCTGTGAGTCACCCAGGAGTCCCAGAACCCCGTTTGGCCTGCACATTAGGACTCAGGACTGGAACAGCCTGGTCTTCAACAACTGCCTACTACTCTCAAATCCACTGTTGGTTTCTATTATAAAGACAGTAGCAAGTCTGCTTTTTATGCTTCAGATGTCTGTATGTGCACTGCCCCCCATCGGAAATCTAAACATCCCCTGCCAGGCAGCAGAGTCCCAGCACAGCCCTCTGCTCTGCCCTGAGGAGAGGCTGTGATGCTGCACCATGTACCTTGCTTCTGGAATCTGTGTCCATCTCATGCACACAACAGGAAAGTTTTTAACCTTTAAAAAAGACAGCATGCTTTCTTTCTGGGAAGCCTTAGCATGGGTGGTCTACACAGGGACCAGAACATGGGAATGTGTGTGTACCTGCCTTAGGGTATCTTTCTTTTTTTAATATTTGTTTTATGTGAATTGGTGTTTTGCCTGCATGTATAACTGTGTAAGGGTGTCAGTTCTTGGAATTATAGACAGTTGTTAGCTCCCATGTGGATGCTGGGAATCAAACTCAGGTCCTCCGGAAGAACAGCCAGTGCTCTTAACCGCTGAGCATCTCTCCAGCCCCATGCCTTAGTGTTTCCATTGCTTCTATGAAACATCATTACCAAAGCATCATGGGGAGAGGAAGTTTATTTGGCTTACACTATCACATCACTGTTCATCAGCAAAGGAAGCCAGGACAGGAATTCAAACAGGGTAGGAACCTGGATGCGGGAGCTCTGCCCCAGTTCTGCCACTTATTAGTGATAGCTGTGGTCTCTCAGCAAAGCTGATTTCAATTCCTTGAGGCCCAGTTTCCCATCTGTAAAATGTTGGCGATAACACGCGCTCTGGGTCTCTCTTAAGTTTCACCAACAGGGGGAGCTGTAGGGGAGACTTGCTTCTAGCTGCTTCCTGCTTCAACCCGTGAGCAGCACCCCCTCCCTGACAGTAGCATCCTCCCTTCCAGACCCAGTCTGATCTAGAAGATTCTTCCCACAACGGTGTCCTACTCAATCCTGAATAGTGCACTCCAGGGAGGACCTGAGGATGGTTTCTGTTTTCCCAAGGGGACTCTTCACAGTTACACACGGCACTGTACAGCAGTAGGAACTAAGCACCCTGTCGTTGGTTCAGAGATTTATTGAAGACCAGTGAGTGCTGAAGAGAGAAGGGTCAGGAGTGGAGGAAGTCTGGTGGGATGCGAGCCAGGCCTCTGATGGCCAGCACTGTGTAAAGTGGAGGCAGAAAGCTCTTGGCTGGGTTGAAGGTGGCATCTGTATGAAGCAGGACATCTCATTACCCTGGAAGGGCTCATTGCTGTGGGATGGGGGAGGCTTTAATGCCAGGGCCTAGAAGCCAGGGAGGTACAATTTAGAGACAAGGCTGGGGGGTGGGGAAGCAGATCTGCCTCTCAGATCTCAAGGGCAGGGTGGCCTGGATCTTCATTACTGCTGTATGATCTCAGGCTAGTCCTTCTGGTTCCTATATCCTTGATGCAGTCCTGAAATAGGTGTAAACAAATACACTCTGCGCACAGAGTGTTGTTTGCTAGAGTAAGATACTATCGGTAGGTGGAGAGGAGCAACTGAGGTGTAGCTCTGAGTAGGGGCCACAGTAGGGAGAATTTAGATGGAAGATCCAAAGGTGTAATGTCCATTCCTGCATATGAGGTGAGCCTGAGCAGACGCCCGAGGAAGAGATGGCAAGGGAGACTAGATGGGACAAGGTATAGCGTGTGTGAAATGAGTGGGAAGCCATATCTGGCATATAGAGACACTGGCGGAAGCTGATCCCATAGCACTGGAGACACCCACACCCACTGTGTGTGACCCCAAAGATGCTGTAGTCAGTGGGTTGTCAGCTCACTGCTGGAAATCCCTAGAAAGTGTTTGCTTTGCTCTGTCTCCCCACACCTGTCTCTCCTCTCTAGCTGGAAGACACCACAGCGTTGTAAACCCACACTGCTACTCCTGAATCCAAGAAAATCTTCCTTTGCCCACATTACAGGAAAAAAAGGTGTTTTTTGGAGAAAGTGTGTGAGCCAACCCCGTAGTACAGCAGGAAAGCAGGTAATTAAAGCAGAGCCAGTTCAGGAGATTCGCTGTCACCCATGTGAATCTCTGAAAGTGTTTATTTAAAAGTAAACTGTTATTCACTCTTTAAGTGATGCATATTCTGAGAGAGAGAGACAGACAGAGAGAGGGAGGGAGAGAGAGAGAGAGAGAGAGAGAGAGAGAGAGAGAGAGAAAGAGAGAGAGGATAGTAAGGCAAGCAGAGTGAAAATGAAATTCATGGACAGTCCTATTATGCAGACATGTAGTCACTCACTAATGCTTCCTGAGTTTGTACCTGTAAATGCAGAAAGTTCATTTTGCAGCTCACTGTGGCCATTTTTATGACTCTGTGTGCATTCTGCAGCATCTTTCCAAGTGATGCCACAGTGAATGAATGATGGCCGTGGTACTCCAAAGCTTACAAAGCCCATGCCATCCATGATCTTACTTCAGGCCTGGGCTGCCCACCCTGTAAAATTCACAGTGACGTCTCAGCCCCCCTGCTCCCGTAGCAGTTAAAGCCTCTCAGACTGACTTTTAGAGGTTGAAACTGCACCAGCTTCACTTCCTGTCTGACCCTGTGGTCAGGTCTGCTTTTTGTCTCATTTCTTTCTGGACCCTTCTTCATAGCTTCTGGATTTACAAAATGTTTATTATTGTGGAATATTAGCTTAACTATGTAAAGATGTGTTACACTGGTTTCACCTTGCCTGCCTAAGGCACCTGATTGGTCTAATAAAAAGCTGAATGGCCAGTAGGTAGGCAGGAGAGGGATGGGCGGGGCTGGCGGGCAGAGAGAATAAGGAGGAGGAGAGCTCTAAGATGGAAAGTGAAGGAGACTCCAGGGACCAGCCAGCCGGCCACCAGCAGGCAGCCAGGCATGAGGGAGGCAGGGAAGTAGGACATTCACAATGAAAGACAGGAAAAAAGCCCTGAGGCAAGACCCAGATGAAGAGAAACAGGTTAAATGAAGTTATGAGAGCTAGCTAGAAACCAACATAAACCAAGTCTCACTGTTCTTGCTAACAGACAGCACTGAAGGCCAGGCTCACACTGAGAAGTATTCTAATGATCTTCATGCCATCCATGATCTTACTTCAGGCCTGGGCTGCCCACCCTGTAAAATCCAGTGACGTTGGGGCTGGAGAGATGGCTCAGCGGTTAAGAGCACCGTCTGCTCTTCCAGAGGACCCGGGTTCGATTCCCAGCACCCACATGGCAGCTAACAACTGTCTGTAGTTCCAGTTCCAGGCAAACACCAAGGCAAATAAATAAATAAAGTTTTGAAAAAAAAGAAGAAAAAAAAAAAAAATCCAGTGACGTCTCAGCCCCCCTGCTCCCGTGACACTCTGGGGGCCCCAAGTACCTTGCACCCTGCCTGTGCCAGGGTACGTCTTAGTTCTGAGTCCACCCAGGACCGCTACTCCACCCAGGACCGCTCAAGTGTCCTTAGTGTTTCCTTGAGTCTCCAGGTTTTCTCCATGGAGGACTCTAGTCCACTCTCCTTACCCAAACAAAGACACGTGGCCAGCACACTTCTGGCCAGGTTGGGGACCTGTGACAAAGCCACAGAGACAATCTAGAGGGTATGACTAAGCATGCTATTCTTTCATGCTCTGTCATTGCCATGATGTCTGCTACCATTTTGCTGGCTAGTGGCTGGTCACTTATTTATGAGTTGTCTGAATCTGGAACCTCATAGAGGGCCAAGATGTTGCTTTTTTACTCTATTTAGATTTGTTTACCATTTTTTCTCTGTGGTAGGTATCTATCCTTCCCTCTGAGGCCAACCTATCAGATCTCCTTTGGTCTCTGAGAAAGAAGGCATGTTTTCCATCTACAAGGCTTCCTGCATAGTTGGGAAATGCCCCCTGGAGCTCCCTACCTGTTAAATTCACTGCATTTCAGGATTCAAACAACATAGCTTGTCCTTCTGGGCTGGCTATCATCCTTCATCTTCTGAAGTGGAGCCCCAAAGTGTCGATCAGCATCTGTTTTTCGACTCTCTACCTTTCCTGAACTTTCCCTGCTTCCAGGTTGCCATGTATCATGAGCATGTGCTGTCCAGCACAGGAGGCTGGGAGCTTGGGTGGGAGGGGCTGATGGATGCCGCTATGTACATGTGTGCTGAGTGAATGTTCAAGTTCCAGGTCCAGGTTAGTTAGCTATTTACTTGTTTGTTTATTTCCTGCTTGTAAGATGGGCTTGCTCTGTAGCTCAGGCTGGAGCCGAGCTCACTATATAACCCAGATAGATGCAATTCTGGTAGCAACCATTAGGGGTCAGTGTTGCTTCAGTCACAATGCCAGATATGAGTTGGGAGTCAGCACACACATCCTCACTTCCCACCCAACCCCGCAGCCATGGGACCCAGATTCTCAGGGAAACAGGATAGGTATGGAACCAGATATAGCTTCACACAACTCATCACCTGCCCTACTCAGGTCCTGTTTTGATGGTTCTGTGACTTCCCTGGGTGCTGCAGGACTGTGCAAGCCTGCTCAGTGGATAGAGGTGCGGTGCATCAGCCTGGGTGCAGGGTGCTAAAAAGCTTTGAGGCCCTGGGTTTGACATAAAAGCCTGGACTAACTCCTGTGCATTAGCACCTTCAAAGGTATACGGAACAGAAGCTGACATTCTGGCCTCCTAGAATAACTATAGGGAGCCTGACACAGACCCTGTTCTCATGGGTGTCCCTGCCTTGGGTAGGGCATTAGTAGGGATGGGTACTGTCATTGGGCTCCTCCTTCACTCCATTTTCTGGCTACTCAAAGTCTGTCCCGAGAGCTTCTGGAAGCCTGCCCGTTGGCCAGATACAGCAATGAACAACAGGTAGATGAGGTCGGGGGAAGACTGGTTGATTCTGCTGAGAGGTTGGATACAGAGGGTTTTCTATGGGCTTCATTCACTTCTGGCCATGAGTGCCATAATGACAAGGTCGTTCTGTCACTGTTGTGGCAATCCTGGCTGCTAGGGTCCTTATGCAGGTAATGTTTCATAGCGGTATATGTATCCTCGTGAAGAAGAAAGAACATCTATCCAGAGCCAGTGCTATAAATGGAGAGATAAAGAGTTGCCTGGAACCAGAGTACAAACAGACCTCAGTATTTATTGTGTCTTCTGCAGCCTTTCCTAGAGGGGCTGGGGTGGGAGATGGGAGACACAAACGTGAGGCTGTCACAGCCTTAGCATCCAGGGCTGGCAATTCAGGAGACAACTGGGAAGGGGGAGATTGTGCAAAAGAAGGGAGAGCACCAAGCTTGGGGTCCCTGGGCAGAGCAGCAGTGGGGGGCGGAGGGGTGAGGGCCAGTAGGAACCCATTTGCTCAGGGTCCTAAGGTTCCAGCTTTGTCCTGGTATGTGGGACAGAGAGGAGATGAACACAGGGGAAGCAGGATAGTTGTCTCCAGGCCCCAGAGTGAGTACAGAGATCTCCAGGCCTGTCTCTTGCCACTCATATGCTTTCAAACCCAAAGTTGGAGGTGATGTGTGTCTGACCCTGCTGCCAGTGGACTAGCTTCCTCAGCTGGATAGTGTCTCACTCTGAAGTCAGGACATTCCCGCCCTGTGGTCTGAGCCCCTCCTGCCGTGGGCACTCATGCTTCCCGCAGGCTATCTCTGTGGCTCTTCTCAGATACTTCCCTCTCTGGCTCCTGTTCTCTGCTAGTGCCAGGCTAATTCTTGACCTGCCTGAGGGAGACTGAGGATGAGAGGTGAACATATGGTCATGAGGGTTGGGTCCTGTCTTCTCTGCCCATGGGAGGCTGGTCAGGTGGGGAATGGGTATCCCTCAGTGTCTATGGTTCCCATTTGGGGGGCTGTAGTCTGAAGGTCCATTTGAGGTTGGTGGTGAGTCAGGCTCTGTCTCAGGAGGCAGCAAGGAGGTCTGACCCCGCTGGCACTCTGGGCTATAGTAGAAGGAACAGAGTTGGAAAGAGGGCCGAAGCTCATCCTGTATGCGATCCAGGATGTGGACAAAAGTCGGACGCAGGCGTGGACTTTGCTGCCAGCAGAGTCTCATCAGCTCCTGTCTGGTGAGAGTGAGGTAAGGTTAGAGGGCCCGGACACAAGTCTGCCTTCCACACTAGGAGCACCAGCTGATGGCAGGAAGGGACCAGAGAGAATTAAGTGGGAAATGTAGGCGAGTTAAAAACTGGGAGCAGCCGGCAGTGATGGCTCACGCCTTTAGTCCCAGCCCTCAGGAGGCAGAGGCAGGAGGATCTCTGTGAGTTTGAGGCCAGCCTAGTCTACCCGGACTCAGTGACGTAAGGCCTTCGAGGGGCGGGGTTGGAATCGAGGGTGGTGGGCACAGAGCAGAGGAGGAGGAGAAGAGAGCGGAGACACTCACAGCTGAAGTGGACAGTCTTCCAGTTCCTCTAGCACTCCACCATCCATGACAAATTTGAGCACCTGCTCATTTGATAGACCTTGATATGGTTGTTCAGCCAAGGTCACAATCTCCCAGAGCACCACACCGAAGGACCTGGAGAACAGCCTAAATCCAGCATCCTTCTGGCTGCTCAGCACCTCCAGTGAGGAAGTGTCCTAGGCCCTTCCCAGATGCCACCTTCACTTCCCCAGAACCCTCTACTCCTGCCAAGCCCTACCAGACATCTGAGTGAGTGGTGAAGATTCCATCTTTGAGGGACTCAGGGGCCATCCAGCGCACAGGGAGTAGTCCCTTGCCTCCCTTGCGGTAATAGTCTGTCTCATACACATCCCGAGTCATTCCAAAGTCTGGAAAGTAAGAGTTTAGGGGCACGGGAGTCATGTGCCAGTTCCCCTGAGAGACAGTCCCCAAGCCCATCTACCCCTCAAGTCTCTAAGGACCCTGGAATACGTGAGCTCAAAGGGTCCTGGAGGTCATCCCTGCTCTTGGGCATAGAGGCTGAGATTGGAGACTGGTGATCTGCCTATCGAGCCTGTGAGCAAGGCCTGGTCTATGACTAGTTTAGGGGAAGGCTCTCTACCTTCAGGCTTTCCTCATCCACCCGGTACCCACTGTACCACCAATTTTGACGGTGAAATCCTGGGACACCATGCAGTTGCGGGCTGCCAGGTCCCGGTGTACAAACTTTTTGGCAGCAAGGTAGGCCATGCCATCTGCAATCTCACCAGCCATCTGTATCATGTCCCTGAGTGCTGGCTCCGGGAGGCCAGGGTTGTTCTATAGACAAAAGAGAGGCTGGTGAAGGACTGCCCCTTACCTACACCATGCCCAGCATCTCAATTTCCCAGCCGCATATGGCTCAGGATCTTCCTTATTCCAACCTCTGCCTCAGGCCTCAGAGATCGAAGATGACTCTTGAGGTCTCCACGGGTCATTAACTCCATGATGACCAAAGTTGGCTGTCCCCGAGACACCACACCCAGGAGTCGAACCTAGGATGATAAAGATCTTGTTATAGATTTCTCTTTTTTTCACGTGGTCAAAACTTTGACCTTCTGTGATTTATAACCAGGATGCCTATTCTAACCCCCACCCCTGCCACGACTGCAAGCCTAATCCTGACCTAACAGTTACACTGACTTTAACTCTTAAGCCTGATCAGATATGATTATCTTCACAACCTGATTTTGATTGCAATCAAGACTCTAATAATTTTCTGGACACCCAGTGCTGTACTCCGACCTTGATGGATCTCACTTCTAGACATGACTTTTTCCTATTAGAATTTTAACTACAGTTCCAATCCGGACCCTTTCCCTCGTAAGGACACTATGACCTTACCACATGGTGACACTTGAACGCTTTCATGACAGAAGCTTCCTTGAGGAATTCAATTCGTTCCCGAGCACTGGCCAGCTCATTAACCGTCTTCAGGGCTACAGGTGTAGACTCCTTTCCAGCCTCAAGTCCCCGTGCCAATCCCTCATAGACCATCCCAAAAGAGCCTTGACCCAGCTCCCGGATGATGGATATCTGCTCCCGAGGCACCTCCCACTCATCAGGAGCGTACACTGAGGGGAGAAGTGTCAGGAGACCAGAGTGCCTCTATCATGCCTTCACTTGCCTCTTGACTCTCTTTTTTCTTAAAGCTATTATCCAACTTTATTGTAAAAAAGAACTACTTTTATAAAAATCACAGATGCTTCAACATTTAGGTATTTACAGATTTACATAAAGGCAAATAAAACATATCAGTTTCAGATTTATGCTGGTTTCCTGCATAGAAAAAACAGTGACCTGTTATTTTCAAATTAGGGCAGTTATTTTTGTTTTCATGTGTGCATGGTGTGTGTGTGTGTGTGTGTGTGTGTGTGTGTGTGTGCATGTGTGTGTTGTGCATACAAAGGCACGGACACTGGAGGCCACAGATTGATGTCAGAAACCATCATCAGTTGCTCTTCTACCTTGTTCACTGAGGTAGGGATTGTTAATCAAAACCAGAGCTCACCAATATGCCTAGTCCTAGCCAGTTTGCTCCGGGGATTCCTGTCTCCACTTTCTGAGGCTGGAATTACCTGTGGGCCACTATACCACGTAGCATCTATAATGATTTCTGGAGATCCGAACAATGTGAACTAGAGTTCTGACCCCAGAGAACATTTTAATATTGTATTTTTACGTTTTATTTCTACATGTGTGGATGTTTTGCCTGCATAGATGTCTGTTTGCCACATGTGTGCCTGGTGCCCTTGAAGGCCAGAAGAAGGCACGGGGTTTTGGAACCAGAATTACAGACAGCTGTGAGCTGCCCTGTGGATTCTGGAAATAGAATGCAGGTCCTCTGCAAGGGCAGCTGCTGCTCCTAACTGCTGTGGGAAACCTTTCAACAGTACTGAGTCTCCTCTGCAGCTCTCGGTTGTTCTTTTGTGTGTGTGTGTGTCTGTGTGTATGTCAGTCTGTGTGTGTATTTCTGTGTGTGTCTGAATGTGTGTCTGTGTGTATATCTGTGTATGCATGTGTCTCTGTGTGTATGTCAATCTGTGTGTGTATCTGTATGTGTCTGTATCTCTCTCTGTGTGTGTATCTCTGTGTGTATGTCTGTGTGTATCTGTGTGCATGTGTCTGTGTATCTCTGTGTGTGTGTCTGTGTGTATATCTCTGTGTGTATGTCTGTGTGTATCTCTGTGTGTATCTGTGTGTATGTCTGTGTGTATCTGTGTGTGTGTGTATAGTGTCCATGGGTATGCAGGCGGTCCTGCTGAGTTATTGCACTGAAACTCTCCCCTTTGACTAGGCTGAGGTGAGCATCAAGTTTTGGGGGATCTTTGCCTATCTCTATAACCAATGCTGGGGTTATAGGCATGCACAGTGGTGCCAAGCTTCATATGTGGGTGCTGTGTATTCAAACTCATGTCCTCACACAGGGTGGGCACCTACACTCACTGAGCTATCAACCTCAGCCACCACCCCCAGACTATCAAATTAAGGTAAATGTTTCTCCACCAGAGGCTACAAAGCCATTTCAGGAACCCTTCTGAAATACAGACACAGAAGCCCTTTGGCTTCCCTTCTCTTCAGGAAGGCCTGGAACTCTGCTCTCCTGCTCCTGCGTCTGCACTTACTGTGGGAAGCGCTGAAATACTCCGGGTTCACAGATGTGTACAGCGTGCGGTTTCTGCAATAGGAAGCAATAGAGCAGGGAGAAGTGAACACACCAGGATTATGGGGACTACACTTGTTCTGGTTAGAGTGATCTCTGGGAACTCCCAAGCATTTCCAAGCTGCCTGTGGTCCTAGTCTTGGGATCAAACAGGCTGGGAACAGTTGGAGCCAGGGGTAGGTAGTGGGGGTGTGGTGGTGGGGGGTGTTCCCACACAGTGGGCCTCTTGTGCTCAGCCCCAGAGGGACTTGACGCCATCTGGAGAAGCACATCCTAGGGTTGTTTCCTCTTGACACAGCAGAACCAACTTCATTCTTTTTTTCTTAGTTTGAGCTAATGGTATGGTGACCAGTAGTCCCCATGTGGCCACACCAAGGTGTTTCTCAGAACACAAAACATTTCCATGTTAACAAAGATGAATTGTCACCCTAGCTAAGAGGTATATCTCTTCTATGCCTTCCAGGGAAAGAGTTATTGACTTTAAGGAAGGTCCTGTCTGTTATCTAAACGATTACCCTCTGAGTATGCTGTCCCTGTGAGATGACTCATGGGGAGAGAAGGTGAAAATATGTGGGACTTGTCTTTACCTCTTCTTGCTGTAGAAGAAACCGAGGGCACCGAGCATGATGAGCAGCATGAACCCCACAGGGGTGACGGTGAGGAGGATGCGCAGCCCCCCGGCATCCTCTTCCTCTGGTGGTGGGGGTGGGGAGAATGAACAGGTTAGGGTGGAGGCTGCATCTCTGGCAACACTAGAGAATGGTGATGGGGGAGGCGATGGGAGGCAGAGACCAGTTGGGCAGATTGGGAAGCGGATCTGCCTTACCTGGACCAGTGATGTAGAAGGCAACACCGTCTGTCCAGGAGCCATTGCCAGCCAGGGAGGTGGCCCGGACTCTAGCAGAGTAATTTCCGGGGGGCAGCAGAGCCAGCTGGACTCCACCAACTTTGGCATATCGAAGTCGGGACACACAAAGCACTGTGGCCTCCTGCAGGCAGTAGACAGCAGGCTGGGAAGGGGGTGGAGGTGCACATCCAGAGTGGGATGGGGTGCCCGGGTGCATACCTCTCCCAGGCGGCGGTACTTGATTTCATACTTGAGAATGAGCCCATTGGGGTCAGGTGGCTCAGGCCAATGCAGGATAACACTGCTCCTGCCAGCTGCCGTCCAGGCCACTTTCCCTGGGATGCCATCGGCCTCTCCTGCAGGAGGGAGGCATCTGGCAGCTAGACCACAAGCAGTTCCTCTTGTTCGCGTTCAAACCCAGGCTAAACCGGGCCAAACTGGGAAGTTTGGAGACGTCCCACAATCATGGGAACTGGGAAGGGTGAAGAGAGCTAGGCTCTGAGATTAGTGGGAGGGCAAACCTGCGGGTTACGCAGCACTGACTGGGTAGTTCTTGGAGTCAATGGGGGGGGGTTTTACAAGGTGTAAGGGGACACCTACTATGTGGCATGGTGCGTGCAAAGACGAAGGTGGCGGCACTGCAGCCCACGGTGTGTGCCGCGTGGTTGCAGGCATGGATGTCAATCCTGTATTCTGTGAAGTGCCTCAAACCGCTCAGCACCGCTCGCTCCCGGGGAACCTTGTCCTCATGAATCTCAAAATCGGAACTGTTGTTCCCTTGTCGGAGAGGTACAGCTTCCCGGCGGTGTCTCTCCGAGTCCCTGGAAATGGGCCGGGTGAGAGCCATAAGGCCTGTTCCCAGAGCTCCGCTCTCCACCCCCGCTCCCGTCCCAACTCACCTTTGGGGGCTCTTGTTAATGGATGTTACTTTCCAAGGGGACCTGGTGAAGCCAGGGGACCTCTCAGCTGCTGTGCGCTCTGCCGCTGCGCCCCGCCTCCAAATCCACCCACACCGAGGCCAGGCCCACACCACAATAAGCTCCTCCCACGAAGTCCCACCCTCTCCAAGTACCGCCCCTCAGATCCTCCCAACCGGGTCGCACTTTGGGATGGTGATGGCATGGTGTAGAAAGTTTTCAAACTTTTTCTGGAACGTGACCTCTTGTGCTTCCAGTGCAGGCAGGGCCTGCCCAGGAGGGGAATGTTGGCAAGGGCAGCAGCCTTGCTCAGGCTCAGCCTCCAGTGTCGGGTCTTCACGGTCGAAGCGTGTGTCGTGGCTGCTGGTGGGCAACCGCAGACCTGTGGCGACGGTGCAGAAGAGAGAAATCAGGACATGGTCCACTCGCCGCCACTGAGTACCCGTGGCTTGAGGCAGCCCCAGCGCACCGCGGTGGCAGTAGTCATTGATGTAAAGGTCACCATCCTCTGCTAGCCGTTGCCACAGCACCAGGTAGTAGGTGATGTTTCCATTGCGCTGGACGGGTGGCTTCCAGCGCACCAGAAGGTGTGAAGAGGAGTTGGACGTGGAAATGACATCTTGGGGCACCGTGGGTGCTATGATTGTGAAGAGGGTGATGCTCAGAGGTGGGCCCCTTCCAAACACCGGGTGATCCAGCTTCCTTTTCCAGAGGGTTCTGTGACTTTCAGTCCTACCACCCTAGAAATCATTCTGTTCTTCGTTTCAGAAGGTAGGCTGGATAAACTAAGGGCTTCATTTATGGGAGGCAAGCACTCCCATTGCCATGGCCTCAACCATGGGGAGCCAATATACAAAAGCACAGAATTCAGGATTTGGTTTTCTAAATTCTTCACAGGCCTCTGAGTCCGACCCCAGCCTCCCTCAAGGCTAAGAGAATGCCCTGAGGGTGCCCCAGCCTATCTGTACCTGGCACCCTTGTGCCTCCTCCTTCCTCACTAGGGTTCAGGCATCTCATTCTGGAGTCCCCAGCATACCTGCAGGCAATGTCCGAAGGTAGACAATGGGGCTCTGGGCTCCTTGATGGGGGCTGTCCTCAGCAGTGGTCAGTGTGATGGCCCGCACAAACACGGCATACTGTGTCCAGGGCTTAAGGGGGGCTAGGGTCACCCCTGGCTCCTGAGTGCGGCTGAGGGGTAGTTCTACATCCAACAGGTTCCAGCTCTGAGTTCCACATGCATCTGGACCCACGTGTTCTGTGGCATTCTGGAATGGGCTGAATACCCCATCCCCAGTGTTGGGAGATGGCTCAGGCCCAGCTCTGAACCCTAACACTCTCCTCCTCCTGCTACACTATGCAGGACTGTTATAGCTATTTTCTCCACTCTGTATGTGAAATAGCTGTAACTCCCACCAATTCACCCACCCTGTGGGGCTAATGATCCTGCCACACATCAGATTATAATGAAATAGCCCTCATCCTTGGTAGGAATTATTGACCTCTTGTTTTAATGAGAATAGAAAAAAAATTGAACTGTATTAAAACAAAGCCTAGGAAGTGGATATGGGAAACAAGCAGATCACTCTTGTCTCCAGCTCTAGTGAGGTTACCTGGAGCCAGACCGCATAGCACTCTCTTGCTGAGGGCAGACAATCGGCTTTTGTTATACTCTGTTTTAGAGAGTATTTCCAAACAGCCTAGTTTAGTCTTGAACCTGCCCTCCTTCTGCTTTGGCCTCCTGAGTGTTTGCTGATATTACAGGTCCATGCCACCCCTCAGGATGTCTTAGCTGAGGCCCCTTAATGGACTCTGGAAGTCTATAGACCTCCCAGACTACACACAGATCTGCATGTGTTTGTGTTTCTAGAAAAAGCATTATAGAGGTGGTCCCTAGCTTTCATGCTGTCTTAGAACTTCCTATGTAGACCAGGCTGGCCTTAAACTCACTGAGATCCACCTGTCTCTGCCTCCTGAGTGCTGGGATTAAAGATGTGTGCCAGCACACCAGGCTAGCTCTCATGTCTTAAAGGTAGATCTCCAAAGACAACACCCACTGCCTTATGGGAATAATTGAGGCTGTCTTTAGGAGCTGGACCAAAGGGAGGCATTAGAAGAGATACCACAGGCTTTAGGGATACAGCTGGCTACTACTGATCAGAGAAAATGAGGACTTTGTGGGGATATCAGCAGGTTTGGGATACTCTGAGGTATCACATTCGTGTTCATGGTATATGTTTTTTTAATAGGAGGGAGATGGGTGGA
>PVIH01024270.1:12987-23201 GCA_004025045.1 Sigmodon hispidus | reverse complement strand
TTTTTTTTTTTTTTTTTTTTTTTTTTTTTTTTTTTTTTTTTTTTTTTTTTTTTTTTTTTTAATCTTAGCCATTCTGACAGGTGTAAGGTTTTATTTTTTACTTTTTTGATTTTCATTTTTCTAATATCTAAGGATGTTGAGAAATTATGTAAGTGTCTTGCAGCCATTTGAGATTCTTCTGTTTAGAATTCCTTATTTGGCTCTATACACAATTTTTAATTGTATAATTTGATTTTTTGCTATCTAGTTTTTTCAGTTGTTTATACATATGAGTTCTCTGTTTGATGTAGGGTTTGTGAAAATCTTTTTCCAATTTTTAGGCCGTCAGTTTTGTCTTATTGACCATGTTCTTTGCCTTACAAATACTTCTTTTTTTCTGGAGGTTTCATTTATTAGTTTTTGTCCACATTATCTGTACTATTGGTATTATATTTAGTTAGTGATCTATTGTGCCAATGCATTTAAGGCTATCTTTCTTTTTCTTATTTGTTAGGTTCAGTATAACTATTTTTATGTTAGGTCTTAGATCCTTGTGGGCCTGAGTTTTATGCAAGATGATATATATATATATATATATATATATATATATATATATATATGCAATCTTCTACATGCAAAAATCCAATTACACCAATACTATTTGTTGATGATAGTTTACTTATTTTTCATTGTATAGTTTTCTTTTCTTGGTCAAAAATCAAATGATCATAGGTATGTGGATTAGTGTTAGGGTTCATGGTGAGGTTAGAGAGGAACCTGGATCTAGGCAAAAACAAAAGATCTCACAAACATGACCCTAGCTAAAACTTCAAGCAATATTATAGAGGTTGCATAAAATGGCATTCCTATCTAATTATGATTACCCTAATTGTCATTATTAAATCTTCATTTAACAACCATTGAAAGCTGATACAGAGATCCATATCTATGCACTGGGTCAAGCTTTCACTTCAACCAAAGAGAGGAAGAAGAGATTATATGACCAAAGTAGTCCAGATCAGAATGAGAAAACCCACAGTGACCCCTGACTTAAGCTATTGGGAGTTTACTAACTCTGAAATGATAGCTGGAGGATAAGCTTAAGACTGATGTAAGCACTCTGAATGTGGATAACTGTTTAATGTTGTGGGCAGTTTGTGGGGCCTCTGGAAATAAGACCAGAATTTATTCCTAGTTCATGAAATGGCTTATTTGGAACCCTTTACCTACAGAGAAATAATTTACTTAATCTTGATACTAGGAGGAGGGTCTTGGTTCTACCTCAACTTGAGTGGATGGAGGAATGGAGTGGGAAAAACTGAAGGAGAAATGGGAAATGAAGAGGGAGGGAAATAGTGCTTGATACATTAAAGTAATTAGAAAGGAAATAATAAGAAAATAATTTTAAAAACTCAAGGTACTACCTAATTTTATTACTCAACTCAAATATTAACTAAGAGTTTGTAGCCTAGTCAATAATTAGTCTGAGAAATTAATAACTATCTTTGCTCATAAACAAACACAAATTTAAAAAAGCAAATGAAAAAAAGATATTTCACATAAAAAGTTTTGTTCCATACAGTTCTCAAACAACTCTTGAGGTGTAAATGAACATTTTCTGAGAAAGAAACACTCATGAGAAGCAAGTCACGTCTCCAGGTGTTTATTTGTGGTACATGCTTTCCTGACATCTATAAACATAAAATAACATGGAAGCAAGCTCAAAAGCCTAAATTGCAGGGTTGTGTTAACCACCATTAACCCCACTTTCTCATATTTGAAATTGCACTATTAATTCCAAATAAGAGTACTCTCAACTGAGCAAATCTAAGACTATTTTTCTCTAGGTGTTAGTCAATTTGTAAATGAAAGAAACATATAAATAATAAAAAAAAACAAGTGGGACAATTATAATGATCAGTCTAACCCCATTGGATGTTGTTTCAAAGATTGTTTTTCATCTTTTTAAAATATTAACTCAGTCAAGTATCAGTGGCTACATGGCTGACTTTTTACTGTTTATAAGTAAGTGAACATTTAATGAGGTTTGTCAGATAATTTTTGTATAATATATTGGTTCACAAATATGTGAAAATTGCCATACTATAGCTAAACAGTCAGACCTTTGATAAAACTTGAATTTAATTATCAGGGACATGAAAGCTTTTTAAAACCCAAGTTAGACTTCTGATATAGTTATACTCTGTTTTCCTTTTAAAACTAAAATGTCTTAAATTTATCTTGGAAGTCTACTTGGGTAGGGCAGTCTAGTTAGAAAAGAAAGAACAAAATAAGAAACTTAAAAAAGTGCCCATTGCTTTCATATCATAAATATCTGAAAGTATTACTTTCTACAACACAAAATATTTTTCATATTTAAAACATACTTTTGCTTTTGTAGGAAATCCTTATCAACTTTCATAATTTTCATTTGAAAAGACATTGTAAGTACTGTCGAAGATATGCTTTATATTTTCTCTATGTGATCTCTTGAAGAGAAAATTTTCTTTTTCTTATATTCTTGATTTTTTGATACAGGGTTTCTTTGTGTAACAGCTCTGGCTTTTCTGAAACTTGCTTTGTAGACTAAGTTGGCCTCAAACTCATAGAGATACACCTGAGTCTACTTTCCAAGTTCTGAGATTAAAGGCATGAGCCAATACCAACCAGGTAGAAAGTAATTATTTATATTTTACCCAAATATAAATTCTTTTTATAAATTTAATATTTTGACTTAGAGAAGCAAAATATTTTATATATTTTGACATGTGCAGCTAATACATACTTTAATTCTGCCAACAGATTTAGTGATACTATAATCAAACTGAATATACTATTCAGTTCAGAATGTTCATAACATTCTTTTTAGTCAATAGCCTATCTTGCCATTTATAATACTTATTATTCAATGTTTCATGATAGATTATTTTGTAGAGGGATTCAAGTGTTACCCAAGGAAATGTTTGTGACCTTTGGCAAATCCTAGTGACCTTAGAAAATTCAGCCCCTAATGATGTATGGCCAGGATAGATTAAGATGCATGAATACTGACTTGCCTTTCTGTTAGTTCCTGCTTTTCTCTGCAGTTCTGACTCTGCTAGAATTGCATTAAGGATACCTTGTATTTATGAGTACTTGTTTAACCCTTTAATAAAAATTAATCCTTATGTGATATATTGCATTTGAATAATTTAACCAATATCTGGCACCCAATGTTTGTAGCCCTTGGCCACAGGCCATGGGTAGGCAAAGACTCTAGCTATACAGAGCAGCCAAGTAGTACAGTGTCTGGATCTGCATGTCTGGGCCTGTGCATGCTCACCTGTGGTTGTGAGCTGGAGCTACCACTGGCCTTTTGATGTGGATTTTTGTTTTATCACTATATTTGTATGAGATTTTGTTCTTGTAGAAGCTAGCATCTCCTTGTGAATGTGTGGGGGGTGTTCATCTGTCTGTCCTGAATATCATTTCATAAATAAGGAAACTGTTTTGACCTGAGGCCAGAACTATAACAATAGGCAGAAAATCATAGACAGGAGGGCAATGTTAAGTCAGACTGAATCCAGCATCCAAAAATGAAACATGTAAGGGACCTAGCTGGGCCATTCAATGGGCCACATGGGCAAGTAGATTAATAGAAAATGGGTTAAATTAAGATAAAAGGGCTAATGAGCAATGTGTCTAAGACAGACCAAAGAATAAAATTAATTTGAGTATGAGTCATTTTTAGGGGGAAAGAGGCCATGGGTAGGTTAAACCTCAGGTCCATACAGAGTTAAAACCCATTGTACAAAAGATGGCACCGGACATGGGGATCCAAACACCCACATAAAGGCTAAAAAGCTTAAAAAACATTCTAAAACACAAAAAAAGCCAAAAGCAGCTTCTAGATCTCATATCTAAAATAAATTATGATAGAAAGACAGTTTGGTGTTTGGGCTTAAATTTAAAAAACACAGGCCCATATCAGGCTGCTTAAACCAAAGCCAATTCCCACAATTGTCACAAAAGACTCAATATAAACAAGAAGCTACAGGTGATTGATTTAAAGTTTCTGTTTATATTAAACAATAGAAAAACAAAGTAAAAGATAGTTTTTTAGTAGCAACATTCTTTTGAGTCTGCTCTGTTTAATGACAATGAACAAAGATGTAGCTCCTTTAAAATTAAATAAATAAATGTAGCTTGCCCCTCCACTATTTTAAAAAGCAGCCAAAAAGACATAGTCAACAGTCATAACAGTACAAACATTTTAAAAGCTTATCTAGTTAAAAAAAGATTAAAGAGTTGCAATAAACAGTTTCAGGTAAAAAAAAACCTTTAAGAAACTTAAAATGTGTATAAAAAAGCACAGGCTTAAAAAAAAAGCCCTTAAAAAAGAATAAATAAAATATATAAAACTACATAAAGATGAAAAATACACAAAAAGTCTATATTGTAGTTATTATGTTTTCTTTTAATTTTTTAACTTTTTTATTTTTTCCTTTTTTTCTTTATTTATTTTGTAATTATCAAGAAAAACAGTAAAATGAATTTAAAATGTTGACAAGATAACAACTATAAAGAAAATAAAATCATTAGCATGACTTATCAAGGGTGATAATGCAAATAAGTATGCTACACATAAAATTACTTTGTGTTCAGCTTTCCCTCTGAATTTTTTTTTCTATCTCTGTATATCCTTATTCAATGTCCCTTCCCCCTCCTGCCACATCAGGTCATTTTTTCTTCTCCACATCTCCCCAACCCCTCCATGGGCAGGCAGCAGACAGTCGCATGGTCCCACTGACCCAATAATGCTTAGGTCAGTCTCCACTCCTGGAAAATCCAGTTTTGTCCCCCCTCCCTCAAGAGTGAGTCAGGTGTTCCTATAGGTGGAGTGGTATCCGAAGGGTCAGTCCAGGGTGTTTCTGATCCCAAGCTGTTCAGTGGTTGTGGTTTGCAGCTTGGGTATGCTTGGATTTTTTCTTGCTTGTTTGTTTAGAGACCTCTAATGAGTGAGTACAACCCCTGCTTATCTTTCTGAGATTGTGATACCTCGCTCAGGAGGATATTCTCCAAATCCATCCATTTACCTGCAAACTTTAGGATATCATTTTTTCTTACTGCTGAGTAGTACTCCATTGTGTAGATGTACCACAGTTTGTTACTCCATTCTTCAGTTGAGGGACATCTAGGTTGTTTCCAGGTTCTTGCTATTACAAATAATGTTGCTCTGAACATAGTTGAGCTAATACCTTGGGAGAGTGAATGTGCATCTTTAGGGTACACACCCAGAAGTGGTATTGCTGGGTCCTTGGGGAGATTGATTCTCAAATTTCTGAGAAACCACCATACTGCATTACAAAGTGGCTGAACAAGGTTACACTCCCACCAACAGTGGAGTAATGTTCCCTTTGATCCACATCCTCTCCAACAAGGATGTCATCTGTGACTTTTATCTTAGCCAATCTAACAGGTGTTAGGTGGTATCTCAAAGTTGTTTTGATTTGCATTTCTCTGATGGCTAAATGATGAGTTCTTTTTCAGGTGCCGTTCAGCCATTCATAATTCCTCTACTGAGAATTCCCTTTTTAGAACTGAACCACATTTTTTGATTGGGTTATTCAAGGTTTAGGGCTCTAGATTCTTGAGCTATTTATATCTTAGAGATCAGTCCTCTATCACTTGTAGGTTTGGTGAAAACCTTTTCCCATTCTGTAGGCTGTCATTTGGTCCTAATGACAGTGTCCTTGGCTTTACAGAAGCTTCCTAGCTTCAGGAGATCCCAGTTATTGATTGTTGGTCTTAGTGTCTGTGCCACTGGTGTGGCACTAAATAAGGAAGTGGTCGCCTGTGGCAATTCATAGAAGTGTATTTCCCACTTTCTTTTCTATCAAGTTCAAAGTGGCTGGGTTTATGTTTAGGTCTTTGATCCACTTGGATGTGAGTTTTGTGCAGGGTGACAGGCTCAGATCTATTTGCATTTTTCTACACACATCCATCCAGCTATGCCAACACCATTTGTTAAATATACTATCTTTTTTTTTTTTCAATTGAATGATTTGGGCCACTTTGTCAAAGATCAGGTGTTCATAGGTTTTTGGTTTAATGTCTGGATCCTCAATTCTATTTCATTTATCGACAAGTCTGTTTTTATGTCAGTACAAGGCTGTTTTTATTACTGTAGCTCTTTATTATAAATGGAAGTCAGGGATGGTGACACATCCTGAGGTTCTTTTGTTGAGTAAAATTGTTTTGGCAATCTTGGCTTTCCTGTTATTCCAAATGAAATTAAATATTGTTCTTTCAAGGTCCAAAAAATATTTTGTTGGGATTTTGATGGGCAGTGCATTGAATCTGTAAATTGCCTTTGGTAGAATTGCCTATTTTTACTATGATGTTGTTACCAATAAAGGAACATGGGAGAGCTTTCCATTTTCTGGTATCCTCTTCAATTTCTTTCTTCAGTGATTTAAAATTTTTGTCAAATAGGTCTGTTACTTCTTTGTTTATAGTTACTCCAAGGTATTTAATACTATTTGTAGCTATTATGAAGGGTAATGTTTCCCTTATTACTTTTTCAGCTCTTCTATCTTTATTGTATAGAAGGGCTACTGATTTCTTTGAGTTAATCTTGTATCCTGCTACTTTTCAGAAGCTGTTTATTTGCCATAACAATTCATTAGAAGACTTTGTGGGTCACTTATGTATACAATCATATCATCTGAAAATAGAGATAGCTACACTTCCTCTTTTCCAATTTGTATCCACTTAATCTCTTTTCATTCCCTTATTGCTTTAGCTAAAACTTTGAGAACTATATTGAATAGATAAAGGGAGAAAGGACATCCTTGTCTAGTTCCTGATTTTAGTGGGATTGCTTTGAATTTTTCTCCATTAAGATTGATACTGGCTGTCGGCTTCTTGTAAATTGCCTTTATTATAATTAGGTATTCTTCCTGTATTCCTGATCTCTCCAGGGCTTTAATCATAAAGGAGTGTTGGATTTTGTCAAAGACTTTTTCAGCATCTAAGGATATGATCATGTGGTTTTGTTCCTTTAGTTTGTTTATATGATGGATAACATTTACAGTTTTTCGTATGTTAAACAAGCCCTGAATTTCTTGGATGAAGCCTATTTGATCATGTTGGATGATTTTGTTTATACATAGTTGTTTATGATTTGCTCAAATTTTTTTGAGAATTTTCGCATCAATATTCATGAGGAAAATTGGTCTGTAATCTTCCTTCTTTGTTGTGTCTTTGAGTGGCTTTGGTACTAGGGTAATTTTGGCCTCATGAAAGGAATTTGGCAATATTCCTTCAGTTTCTACTGTGTGAAATATTTTGAGGAGTAATGGTAGTAATTCTTCTTTGAATGTGTGGTAGAATTTGGCACCGAAACCATCTGGACAAGGGCTTTTATTTTTGAGGATGTTTTTAATGACAGCTTCAATTTCCTTAAGGGTTATAGGCCTGTTTAGGTAATTAATCTGATCTTCATTTAATTTTAGTAGATGGTACCTGTCCAGAAAGTTGTCCATTTCTTCTAGGTTTTACATTTTTGTGGAATACAGATTTTCAAAACATGATCTGATAATTGTCTGTATTTTCTGGGGGTGTGTTGTGATGTTACCCTTTTCATTTCTGATTTTGTTGATTTGAACACTCTCTCTCTGTTTTTTGATTAGCTTGGCTAAGGGCTTATTTATCTTGTTAACTTTCTCAAACAACCAACTCTTAGATTCATTGATTTTTTGTATTGTTCTTTTTGTTTCAATTTTATTGATTTCAGCTCTAAGTTTGATTACTTCCTGCCATCTTCTCCTTCTAGATGAGTTGACTTTTAATTGTTCTAAGGCTTTCAGCTGAGCTGTTAGGTCTCTAGTGTGGGATTTCTCTGTTTTTCATGTAGGCATCTAGCGCTATGAATTTTCCTCTTAAGACCTTTCCATTGTGTCCCACAAGTTTGGATACATTGTAGATACATTTTTATTAAATTCTTGGAAGACTTTGACTTCTTTCTTAATTTCTTCTATTACCCAATGATGGATCAGCTGTGTGATTTTAGTTTCGTAGGCTTTCTTTGATTTTTTCCTGTTATTGAACTACAACTTTAGGCCCAGGTGATCCGATATGTTACAAGGGATTATTTCCATTTTTTTGTATCTGTTGATATTTGCTTTATGACCAATTATGTGGTCAGTTTTGGAGAAAGTTCCATGAGTAGCTGAGAAGTATGTATATTCCTTTGGTTTTGAGTGGAAGTGTCTGTAGATATCTATTAAATCCATTTGCATCATAACCTCTTTTATACTCCTTATTTCTCTGCTGAGTCTCTGTTGGTTAATGTAGCCGGGGTTGAAAGTGGGGTATTGAAGTGCCCCACTATAAGGGTATAAGAATTGATGTGGGATTCAAGCTTTAGCAGTGTTTCTTTTACATAAGTAGGTGCCCATATATTAGGGGCATAAATATTCAAGATTGAAGTCTCCTCTTGACCAATTTATCCTGTGATGAATAAGTAGTGACTATCTTGGTCCCTTTTAATTGCTTTTAATTAAAGTCTACTTTGTTAGATATTAGGATTGCAACCCCCAATTGTTTCTTAGGACCATTTGACTGGATAATCTTTTCCCAACCCTTTATTCTAAGCTTGTGTCTGTCCTTGTGGTTTGTGTGTGTTTCTTGTAGGCAAGAGAAGAATGGCTTCTGCTGTTGTACCCATCTTGATAGTGTGTGACGTTTTATAGGAGAGTTGAGTCCATTGATATTAAGGGAAGTTAATGAACATTGATTGATATTTCCTGCCATTGTTGGTGGTAACTTGTTTGTATTCCACATAACAATCAAGACATAAAACATACAGAACAAAGAAAAAATTTTGAGAGCTGCCAAAAAAAAGGAGCCAACTTACTTATGAAGTCAGACTTATCATAATAATACCTGGCTATTCAATGGAAGTAATGAAAGTTAGAAAGGCTTGGTCAGAAGTTATACAGACACTAAAAGAGCATTGCTGCCAATATTGAATACTATACCAGGCAAAATTATCAATCACCATACTTGAAGTAAACAAGATATTTCATGACAATGTCAGACTGAAACAATACCTATCTACCAATCCGGCCTTCTAGAAAGCATTTGAGGGAAAACTCCATACTAATGATCCCAGATACACTCATTAAACAACAAACAATCAATAATCCCACAGAAGAAAAGCACAGAGAAAGGTATTACATACAAACTACCACAAAAAAATAGCAGGAGGCTTCCTGGACCAGGTGCTGTCTGCAGAGTGAGTCCCAGCGCACTCTGTAACAGGGGCAGATAAACTCTGCCTATCACCATACCCACAGCTGCTGCTGAGGGAATTTGCATGGCTACCCACCTCCACCTCCAACTGAGCAAACAGATAAAGACTGGGATCCCTGAAGGACAGACTCAGACCCCGCCCAGAGGTGAGGAGGGGTCACCAGGCACAAACACCTATATCCTAGCCAGGGAGGGAGAGTTGAGCTCCCATAGGTTTCAGTTCCACTTCCAGGACCAGGTGTTGTCTGCAGAGTGAGTCCCAGCACACTCTGTAATAGGCACAGATAAAGTCTGCCTGTCACCATACCCACAGCTGCTGCTGAGGGAATTTGTAGGCTACCCACATCCACCACCAACTGAGCAATCAGATAATGACTGGGATCCCTGAAGGACAGACTCAGACCTCACCCAGAGAGGTGACAAGAGGCACACAAGCCCGAGTGCCACAACTGACCAGGAGCCACCTAATAGTGAACCACTGAAGACGTGGGCAAACTTCAGTGCAAAAACTTACATAATAATACAAAGAACAACAAGGTAACTCCAGAAGAAAGTGGCGATCTTACAAATACAAGACCTGAACTGAGCAATGAAGAGCGAACAGAAGGAAGCAACACCAAAAATTCCTTTTTGATGATCATCGAAGCTCTCAAAGAAGATATGAAAAAAAATCCTCAAAGAAATAGAAGAGAATGCAAACAAAAAATTGGAAGAGATGAACAAATATATGAAAGAAACATGCCAGGAACTAAAAGCTGAAATGGAAGCAATAAAAAAGGCACAAAATGAGGCAAAGATGGAAATAGAAAACCTGAAGAAAAAAGCTGGAACCACAGATACAAGCATAACAGAGTTCAAGAGATGGAAGATAGAATCTCTGAAGTGGAAGACTCAGTAGCTCAAATAGATATATCAGTCAAAGAAAATAGTAAAACTAA
>PVIH01024270.1:0-12887 GCA_004025045.1 Sigmodon hispidus | reverse complement strand
GTGTTCAGGAAATATGGGACACCATGAAAAGACCTAATTTGACAATAATAGGAATAAAAGAAGGAGAAGAATAGTGGGAGTTTTCAATACCCTACTTTCTCTTCTGGTTAGGACAACTAGACAGAGACTCAACAGAGAAATAAGGAGTCTAGCAGAGGTTATGATGCAAATAGATTTAAGAGATATTTAGAGTTTTCACGCAGATGCAAAGGAATACACATATTCCTCAGTACCACATAAAACTTTCCCTAAAATTTACCACATAATTAGTCATAAAGCAAATATGAATAGATAAAAATAAAAAAAAAAAAACACTTGCAGCATATTGGAACACCAGGACCTAAATTAATGTTTTTCATGTTGTTCAACAAAAGCAACATGAAAAATCACAGAAAGCCTACCAAAACATGAAAACTAGATAACACTCAGCTGAACCACATCTGGCTCAAGGAAGAAATTAAGAAAGAAATCAAAGACTTCCTAGAATTTAAAGAGAATTTATCCACAATGTACCCAAACTTGTAGAACACAATGAAAGCAATCTTAAGAGGAAAATTAAAAGTACTAAATGCCTATATGGAAAACCTAGAGAAATACCACACTAGAGAACTAGCAGCTCAGC
Source organism: Sigmodon hispidus (assembly GCA_004025045.1). Taxonomy (NCBI): domain Eukaryota; kingdom Metazoa; phylum Chordata; class Mammalia; order Rodentia; family Cricetidae; genus Sigmodon; species Sigmodon hispidus. The sequence goes on along the minus strand of PVIH01024270.1, from coordinate 12,265 downwards.
TGAAAGCCTTAAAACAATTAGAAGCAAACTCACCTAGAAGGAGTAGATGGCAGGAAATAATCAAACTTAGAGCTGAAATCAATATAATTGAAACAGAAAGAACAATACAAAGAATCAATGAATCAAAGTGTTAATTCTTTGAGAAAGTCTACTACATAGCTAAGCCCTTATCCAAATTCATCAAAAAACAGAGAGAAAGTACCTAAATCAACAAAGTCAGTAGAGAAAAGGGGGACAAAAAATAGACCCCCAGGAAATCCAGAGAAGTATCAGGTCATACTTAGAAAATCTATACTACACACAATTGAAAAACCTAGAATAAATGGACAGCTTTTTGGACAGGTACCATTTACCAAAATTAAATGAAGACCAGATGAATTACCTAAACAGACATATAACCCTAAAGGTAATTGAAGCTCTCATTAAAAGCTTCCCAAGTAAAAAAACCCAGGTCCAGATGGTTTCAGTGGAGAATTTTACCAGACATTCAAAGAAGAATTACTACCATTACTCCTAAAACTATTTAGCACAGTAGAAACTGAAAGAATATAGCCAAATTTCTTTATGAAGCCACAATTACTCTACTGCCCAAGCCACTCAAAGACACAACCAAGAAGGAGAATTACAGACCATTTTCCCTCATGAATATTGATGCAAAAATTTCCAACAATATTTTGGAAAACCATATACAACAATATATAAAAAATATCATCCATCATGATCAGGTAGGCTTCATCCCAAAAATGCAGGGATGATTCAACATACAAAAAACTGTAAATGTTATCCATCATATAAACAAACTAAAGGGAAAAAAAAAAAAACACTTGATGCTATTCTTAGATGCTGAGAAAAGCCTATGAAAAAAATCCAACACTGCTTTATGATAAATGTCCTGGAGATATCAGGAATACAGAGAAAACATCTCAATATAATAAAGACAATTTACAATAAACCAAGAGCCAACATCAAACTTAATAGAGAAAAGCTCAAAGCAATCACACTAAAATGAGGAACTAGTGAAGGATGTCCTCTGTTTCTTATCTATTCTATATAGTTCTTGAAGTTTTAGATAAAACAAGAAGAGTACTAAAGTAGATCAAGGAGCTACAAATTGGAAAATAAGAAGTAAAATTATCTCTATTTTCATATGATATGTTTATATACATAAGTGACCACAAAATTCTACGAGGGAACTTTTACAGCTGATACACACCTTCAGCAATGTAACAGGGTACAAGATTAACTAAAGAAATCAGTAGCTCTCCTATACACTAAAGAGAAAAGGGCTGAAAAGTTAATAAGGGAAACATCATCCTTTATAATAGCTGCAAAAAGCATTAGATACCTTTGGTGGAATGTTCTCTGTATGCTGTAAATAAAGGAGCTGTTTTGGTCTATGTGGAGCACTGTAGAAATGGGTGGAGTATCAGAGGACAGGTAGGCAGAAGGAGGGTAGAGATACCCAGTTGCCATGGGACCCTAGAAGAAGAGACATATAAGGAATCCAGGTGAGCCATGGGCTGGGCCATGTTGCAGGTATATTACTAGAAATTTTTTGAATTAAGATGAAAGAGCTAGCTAGTAATGAGCTTGAGACATAGGCCAAACAGTATGAAGTTAATATAAGTGTCTGATTCATTTCTTTGGGGGACAACAGCTGCCTGGGCCAGGTCCAAACCTCTGGCCCAAACAGCCCCGGAAACTTTCTACAATAGATGGTGTCCCTGGATGAGATGAGCACCCTCATAAAGCCTGAGAAAATTTAAAAAGCTTAAAAAGCATTCTAGGTCACTGAAACAGTGCTAAAAGTGGCTTTCTGAATTGCATATTTGAATCGATTTATAATACAGAGAAAGAGTGGTGTTCAGGCAGGAATTAAAAAATGGCATGTCTGTGGCACACAGCTTAAACCCACACATTTCACAGAAGACTTGGCATAAGTGTGATTAATTTAACGTTTCAGCTTATACTGAACAGAAAGGAAACAGAGTCAAAAACAGTTTTTCTGGTAGAAGCATTTCATGAGTCTGCTCTGGTTGCTGGTAGTGAGAGAGATTTGTGGGCTCCTCTGATATATTGAAAAGCTGCCAAAAGGGGCAGAGTCAGCAATCACAGTGATCCTAGAATTCTAAAAGGTCTTCTGGTTAGAAAATGATTAAGAATTCTCAATAAAACAGATTTAAACTCACAAAACATCTAACTGGAGTACATTGTATATAAAATATACATAAGCTTCAGAGAGCAAAAAAAAGAAGGTAAAGAAATCCCTTAAAAAGGAGAAATAGGAATAAAGATAAAAAGGCCACAGAGATGGCAGATAAACAGAGAATCTGGAATATGGTTATTGTGTTTCCTTTTAATTTTTTAACTTTTAATGAGCTAACTCATTAAATTGATTGCTAAGGCTGGTAAGTTAAACAAATACATATACTTTAAAGATAACTTGACTTTGAAATCTATTTATACGAATATGTTGCTTGGAAAAAGAGTTTCTGTTTTTGTCTCCACAGAAGATCAAAATCTGTGGATTGGTTCCAGGCAAATGTGGTTTCATTTGCCAAGGCCACCTGAAATTCCCTGAAGGGAAGATTACTTTCAAAATTTCAATAGAGAGGATCCAGCCTTAAGACCCCATGAGATTGTCAATGTTCTTTGTCAGCAGGAAGTAGTAAAAGAAAGTTATGCCCAATTTTCCAAAATATTACTTATTAATGTTTGTTTTCATTATAAATGGTTAATGGTCATAGTCAATCTCTTTATAAAAAAGGGAGGGGATAATATGATATAGGAATGATTAGGAAAGATAGATGGAATTTGGTTTATTGATATAAACTTAATGTCAATTTTGTTATGCTGTATGTATTTTTCTACTCTTGATTAAGGTATGATGCTCATGTAACTCATTTAAAATTGTAATGTGTAATTGAGAAATGCAGGTTAATAGTCATCTATGTTAACTAAACTTATAGTCATGCTAGTTAGGTTTCTGTAGATATATAAAGATATATTTCAATTAAATAGGTAGTCTTCAAACACTTCAAAGACATGCATAATATGGCATTTAAAATATTTTACCAACTTAGACTTTCTGGACAGTGAGACAGGTCTGCTCCTGGCAGCATCAATGTATTTTTAGGAAAATGTTAGGCATTGAAGAAACTTCATGTGGAATTTATTTTGTGGCAAAAGTTAGCTACTAGACAAAAAACTTCTGGTATTGACTGCATGATAGTATTCTGTATTAACTGCACGTGCAGGTTCCATAGGAAAGTGACCTCTGAACTTTGGCAGAACAAGCCGAGATGATCCTTCAGGTTCCTGCTTTACAGAAAAAAATTCCAGGCATCTTTCAGGATACAAAGAGAAGTGACTGATGGACAGCAACAGATTTCCGCCATCACTGAAAGGTATGGCAGAGTCTTTGGGACTATAGGCTAAAGGAACTTTGGGTGACTGTCCAGGCAGACAGGTGTCATCTCTCTCATTTTTAAAACTTTGGAGATAGCTTACACTTCCTGTTTTTTTGGATAATATTATATCCTTCTGTGATCTTTGATGTGGTTGAAGGTTTAATAATTATAGGTATTTAAATTAAAAGGTATATTAGATATGAAACTTTTAGACCCACAGTGATAAGGTAGATAATGGAATATTCAGTTTAATTTTGTGAATACAAATATACTGGATATTATGACCGTAATTTCTGCTTGAGAGATGTTCTGTTGCAATTTTGCTATATGGAAATTGAAATCTTCCTTTTTGATTAGACAGAAAAGGGGAAGTGTGGTGGAATGTACTCTGTATGTTGTGAATAAAGGAGCTGTTTTGTTCTATGTGGAGCACCATATAAGTGGGTGGAGGACAGGCAGGCAGAAGAAGGTGGAGCTACCCAGTTGCAATCAGATCCTCGAAGAAGAAATATGTGAAGAATCCAGGTGAGACTCAGACTGGCCCACATGACAGGTACAATACTAGAAATGGGTTGAATTAAGATGAAAGAGCTAGCCAGTAATGTACTTGAGACATAGGCCAAAGAGTATGAAGTTAATATAAGTTTCTGATTACTTTCTTTGGGGGACAAAAACCACTGTGGGCCAGGTCCAAACCTCTGGCCCAAATGGGCCTTGGAAATCTTCTACAACAGATTCCTTGGAGTAACTATAACCAAAGAAGTAACAGATCTATTTGACAAAAACTTTAATTCATTGAAGACAGAAATTGAGTGGATACCAGAAAATGGAAATATCTTCCATGATTCTAGAAAAGTAGGATCAACATAGTAAAAATGGCATTTCTCCAAAAACCAGTCTACAGACTCAATGGACTTCCCATCAAAATCACAATATTTTTTTTTATCTTTTTATCTTTTTCTACTTAAATTAATTTTTATTTTCTTTTGTGGTAAAATGTTCTCTATACAATATAAATAAAAACTGTTTAGACCCATACAGAACACCATAAAAGTGAGTAGAAAATCAAAGACAGCCAAGTAAAAAAAAAAGATAAAGTTTACTAGTCGCCATCTGTCCCCCCCAAAAAAAAACATATAAAAATTCAAGTAAGCCATGGGCTACAAGCCACGTGATAAATAGATTCATAAAAATAAATTAATTTAAAAAAATAAAACAAACTAATAATGTACTTAAGATATGGGCCAAACAATATAAAATATATAAACATATAATTCATTTCTTTTAAAAGACAAAAGCTACAAACACACAGACCAGACTCCACACCGCCAACACCACACACGTGCCAAGTCACAAATCTCAAGACCCAAACAGGCCAAAAAAAAACCATACTACAACAGATGGCGCCCAACGTGGGGCACCAAATATCGCGGAATAAACTTGTTATTAATTGATATGTTTTATATAAGATTTATTTTGTTAGAATTGTGAGCAAAAGAAAGTTTTAGCAACGTGTCGAAGCCACTGTCGTATGGAGCCGCCACGCGGACTGTCTGGAAATTTTGTTTTGTTTTTGTCGCTGCCGCTGTCGCCACCGCCGCCACTGCGCGCTGGGCTGGAAGGGCCGCGGGATTTCCGCTACATTCTTTTTTTTCTATTATTATTGTGAACAAAGAAGTCATGCTTTCTATCCCTGTATATCCTTATTCAAGGTCCCTTCCCCCTCCCGCCGCCACATAAGGTCATTTATTCTTCTCCTCAACTCCCCATCCCCTCCCCGGGCAGGCAGCAGATAGTGCCATGGTCCCACTGACCCAGTAATGCTTAGTTCAGTCTCCACTCCTGGCAGATCCAGTTTTGTCCCTCCTCCATCAAGAGTGAGTCAGGTGTTCCTATAGGTGGAGTGGTATCCGAAGGGTCAGTCCAGGGTGTTTCTGATCCCAAGCTGTTCAGCTGTTGTGGTTTGCAGCTTGGGCATGCTTGGGTTTTTTCTTGTTTGTTTGTTTGTTTAGAGTCCACTAATGAGTAATTACATCCCCTGCTTATCTCTCTGAGTTTGTGATACCTTGCTCAGGAGGATATTCTCCAAATCCATCCATTTGTCTGCAAATTTTAGAATATCATTTTTTCTTACTGCTGAGTAGTACTCCATTGTGTAGATGTACCACAGTTTGTTAACCCATTCTTCAGTTGAGGGACATCTACGTTGTTTCCAGGTTCTTGCTATTACAAATAATGCTGCTATGAACATAGTTGAGCTAATGCCTTTGGAGTATGACTGTGCATCATTAGGGTACACACCCAGAAGTGGTATTGCTGGGTCATTGGGGAGATTGATTCTCAATTTTCTGAGAAACTGTCATACTGCATTCCAAAGCGGCTGAACAAGCTTACACTCCCACCAACAACGGAGGAGTGTTCCCCTTGTACCACATCCTTTCCAACATAGGCTGTCATCTGTAGCTTTTATCTTAGCCAGTCTAACAGGTGTTAGGTGGTATCTTAAAATTGTTTTGATTTGCATTTCTCTGATGGTTAAAGATGATGAGCACTTCTTCAGGTGCCTTTCAGCCATTTGTAATTCCTGTCCTGAGAATTCCCTTTTCAGATCTGGAAACCATTTTGTGATTGGGTTATTCAAGGTTTTGGGCTCTAGAATCTTGAGTTCTTTATATATCTTAGAGATCATTCCTCTATCACTTGTAGGTTTGGTGAAAATCTTTTCCCATTCTGTGAGCTGTTGTTTTGTCCTATTGACATTTTCCTTGGCTTTACAGAAGCTTCTTAGCTTCAGGAGATCCCACTTATTTATTGTTGGTCTTAGTGTCTGTGCAGCTGGTGTTATATTTAGGAAATAGTCGCCTGTGCCAATTCATAGAAGTCTATTTCCCACTTTCTTTTCCATCAAGTTTAAAGTGGCTGAGTTTATGTTGAGGTCTTTGATGCACTTGGATTTGTGTTTTGTCCAGGGTGACAGGCTCTGTTCTATTTGCATTTTTCTACACAGTTCCATCCAGCTATGCCAACACCATTTGTTAAATACACTATCTTTTTTCCATTGAATGTTTTGGGACTCTTTGTCAAAGATCAGTTGCCGAACACAATATTTTATGGATCTTGAAAAACAATATTGTATTTCATATATAATAACAGAAAAGCCAATATTGCTAAAATAATTATGCTCAACAAAAGAACTTCAAGATGCTTCACAATCCTTGAGTTCAAGTTATAATGTAGAGATACAGTAATAAAAAACTGCTGGGATTGGCATAAAACCAGGCTTCTTGATCAATGGGATTGAATTGAAGATCTGGCCATTAACCCAAAATCCTATGAACACCTGATCTTCAACCAAGAGGCCTCAAATATTCAATGAAAAAAGATAGTATCTTTAACAAATGGTGTTTGCATAGCTGGTTGGTAGTGTGTAGAAAAATGTATAGATTAGACTATTACCCTGTGCAAAACTCAATTACATGTGGATAAAGGCCTCAATATAAACCCAGCCACTCAGAACATTACAGAAAAAAATGGGAAATACTCTCCAATGTCATGGCACAGGTGACCACTTCCTAAATATAACTCCACTTGCACAGACAACAAGAACAACAATAAGTGTGAACTCCTGAAACTGTGAAACTCCTGTAAAGCCAAGGACACTTTCAATAGGACAAAATGACAGCCTACAGAATGAGAAAAGATTTTCACCAATCCTATAAGTGATAGAGGACTATTCTCTAAAATATATAGAGAATTCATGAAACTAGAGCCTAAATCCTTGAATAATCCAATCAAAACATGGGGTTCAGAACTAAAAAGGGAATTCGCTGTAGAAGAATTGCAAAAGGCTGAAAGGCACTTGAAAATGTGTTCAACTTATTTAGCCATCAGAGAAATGCAAATTAAAACAACTTTGATATACCACCTGATACCTGTCAGATTGTCTGAGATAAAAGACACAGATGACAGCCTATGCTGGAGAGGTTGCAGAGCAAGGGGAGCACTCATCCACTGCTGGTGGGAGTGTAAGCTTGTTCAGCCACTCTGGAATGCAGTATCATGGTTTATCAGAAAACTGGGAATCAATCTCCCCAAGGTTCCCACAATATCACTTCTGGGTGTATACCCAAAAGATGTTCATTTGCACTCCAAAGACAGTAGTTCAAATATGTTCTTGGCATCATTATCCATAATAGCAAGAACCTAGAAACACTGTATATGCCCCTCAACTGAAGAATGGATTACCAAACTGTGGTACATCTACACAATGTAGTACTTGTCAGGAGTAAGAAAAAAATGTTACCCTAAAATTTGCAGTCAAATGGATGGTTTTTGAGAATATCCTCCTGAGCAAGTTATCACAATTCTGGAATGATAAGCAGGGGATATACTCACTCATTAGTGGACTCTAAACAAAAAACTAAAAGCAAAATATTCCCAAGCTGCAAACCACAACCACTGGACAGCTTGTGATCTGAAACACCTTGGATTGGCACCTTGGTTCCCATTCCCTCTAGAGGGACAAGTGACTCAGCCTTGATGTTGTGGTGAGGAAACTGGATCTGACAGGAGTGGATGCTGAACTAAGCCATATTGGGACCTTGGGACCTCTTGCCCTTGCTGGGGAGGAAATGGGAACATGTGGAGAAGAGAGAGTGACTGGAGGCTTTGGGAGGGGGAAGAGCAGGAATAAAGGTTTAACAAGGATATACCCGGATAGAAATGTAGCTTTATTCATAATAATAATAAAAAAATACTGACAAAAAAGGATCATGTCATATACTAATATCATTAATTATAACTACAATGTTATGTATAATTGTTCTAAATGTTTGATAGTTTTCAATTATTTTATATTTGAAATAAATACTAACTTATAGTTTAAGAAAGAAATAAGATGCCAATAGAATCATTTGATTGTTCAGTGAGTAAATGTACTTGTTGGCAGTTCTAATACACTTCTTAAAATCCTGGTTAAAAAGGTAGAAGTGTAACCCAGCAAGTGATTTTTGGACCTATACAGGTGTTACAGTGCTGTAGATGTTTTTTTGGGCCTGTTTGGGCCCAGAGGTTTAGAACTTGTTTTGGGAGTCTGTTTTTGTCCCCCAAAGATATAAATTAGACACTTATATTAACTTCAAACTGTTTGGCCCATGTCTCAAGCACATTACTAGCTAGCTCTTTTATCTTAAATTAGATCATTTTTACTAATCTATTCACCACGTGGCCCAGCCTATGGCTCGCCTATACCTATTATATATTTTTCTTTTAGGGGTCAGATGGCGACTGACTAACTCTGCCCTTCTCCTACCTGCCTGTTCTCTGATTCTCCACCCACTTCTACAGTGCTCTACATAGGCCAAACTAGTTACTTTATTTATATCATATAGAGAGTATTTCCACCACATCTCTTCTTTTTTGTCTACTTAAAAAGGAAGGATTTAACTTTTATATAGCAAAATTATATATAAAAGAATAGCTCTTAATCAAAAGTTATAGTTATAATATCTAATTTATTTGTAATTAATAAACTTAAAGAAAATATTTTAGTATTTATTTTATTATTGTGAGCCTAAAGTTTTATATTTAATATATTTTTAAACTAAAAAGAACTATATTTATAATTATTAAAGCTTTAATCACATTAAAGACCACAGAAGGATATATTATTATGTAAATAAACAGGAAGTGTAAGCAACTTTTAAAGTATAGAAAATGATAGAGATGACACTTGTCTGCCTGGACAGTCATCTAAAGTTTTTGTGTAACTTTGGGGCACTATTTTTAGTTTTTATGGCTCAAAGTCTCTGACATAATTTTTAGTGACGTAGGAAATTTGGCATAGTCTATTAGTCATTCTTTTGGGTTTTGAAAGATGTCTGGCAATTATTTTTTGCAAAGCAGGAACTTGAAGGACCATCTCGGCTTGTTTTGTCAAAGTTTAGAGGTTACATTTTATGGAATTTGTATATCTAGTTTATATAGTATATTATTAAGCAGTCAATATCAGAATAATTTTTTGTCTAATGGCTAAATGTTGCCACAAAGTAAATTTTATGTGAAGGTTTTTTTTTAATATTTATCATTTTTTGAAATATATTGATGTTGTCAGGAGTAGGCTTGTTTCACTGTCTAGAAAAGTTTAAGTTTTTAGAATATTTTAAATGTCATATTTTGTATGTCTTTAAAGTGTTTGAAGACTATTTATTTAATTGAAATATATCTTGGCATATCTATAAAAACCTAACAAACATGACTACAAGTTTGGTTATCATAGATGACTATTAATCTGCATTTTAATTATATATTATAATTTTAAATGAGTTGTATTAGCATTATATCTTAATTAAGAGTAGAAAAATATGGTATAACAAAAATAACTTTAAGTTAATATCAATAAATTAAAATCTATTTATCTTTTTAAATCATTACTATAACATATTCTCCTCCCCCTTTTGTTTAAAGATTAACTATGAATATTATCTATTTATAATGAAAACAAACATTAATAAGTAATATTTTGGGGAAATTGGGCATAGCTTTTTTATTATTATTCTTTGTTGTTAAAGGACGTCATTGGTATTATGGGGTTTTGAGGCTGGATTATTTTAGCTGGTATCTTGGAAGTTGAGAATGTTTAGGTGGTTTTGGCAAATGAAACCACATTTGCCTAGAACTAATTTATAGGTTGTGATTTTTTTATGGAGACAAAAACAGAAATTTTTTTTAAGCAACTTTTTTTAAAACAGATTTTAAAGTTAAGATATTTTTAAAATATATATGTTTGTCTAACTTAGCAGTTTTAGCAATTAACTATCTTTTTGTAGTTAGTTTATTAAGAGTTAAAAAATTAAAAGAGAATATAATAACAATATAATAACTATAATTTAGACTTTTTGTTTATTTGTTATTTTTATGTGGCTTTTATTTTTATTTATCTTTTTAAAGGGCTTTTTTATTTTTTATTTTTTGAAGCCTATGTGTGTTTTATATACACTGTATTTTGTTTAGAGGATTTGTGAGTCTAAATTTGTTTTATTGAGAATTTTTAATCATTTTTTTAACTCAAAGAACTTTTGAAATGTTGGTATCACTTTAATTGTTGACTCTGTCTCTTTTGGTGGCTTTTTAATATGGCAGAGGAGTCTGCTGTATTATTGTCATTGTCAGCAAACAGAGCACACTCAAGAAATGTTGCTATCAGAAAAACTGTTTTTGACTCTGTTTTTTTTATTAGTAGGAACTTTAAATTAATTTATGTTAAGCCTTTTGTGAAATGTATGGATTTAAGTTGTGTGTTGCAGAAGCGCCATTTTTAAATTTTAGTTTGAATACCACACTGTCTCTGTTTTATGAATCAATTTAAATATATAATTTAGAAAGTCACTTTTGGCTCTGTTTTAGTGATCTAGAACGCTTTGTAACCTTTTTAAACTTTTTTAGGCTTTATGTGGGTGTTTGGCCCCATGTTGGGCACCATCTGTTGTAGATTTTTTTTTTTCCAGGCTTGTTTGTGTCGAGAGGTTTAGAATTTTATTTGCATGTTAGCTTTTGTCCCCTAAAGAAATAAATTAGACACTTATATTAACTTAATGCTGTTTGGCCCATGTCTCAAGCACATTTCTAGCTAACCCTTTTATCTTAAATTAACCATTTTTACTAATCTATTCACCATGTGACCCAGCCCATGGCTTGCCTGTATTTCTTATATGTTTTTCTTTTAGGGGTCAGATGGCGGCTGACTAACTCTGCCCTTCTCCTACCTGCATGTTCTCTGATTCTCCACCCACTTCTACAGTGCTCTTCATAGGCCAAACTAGTTACATTTTTTACATCATATAAAAAACATTTCTACCACATTACAGTCTGAGAGCTTTTACACACACACATGCATACACACACACATACACACACAAACATACACATGCATATGTGCACACACACAGTGCAGTTTCACTTTATAATTGAGAGAAAAAAACAAAATCATAAAACTTAAAAATATCCAAAAGTTAGCATAAAAAATGCATACAAATAAATTTGATAACTTTAATAATATAGAAAAATCAGAAATACAAATAACTTAAAGTAAGCTTCATAGCAATTTTTAAAAAAATCTATATCATATAAAAGTCTTTTCAGTTAAAATATTCAGTTATTTCTGACTTCATTGAATTGTGATCTCAATCAAATATTATGATATAGTCCAATGTTAGAAAATTCTTCCTTAAGAAAGAAATAAAAATTTGCTTCTCTACTCATTTTCTGAATGTAGCACTGGATATTTCCCAAAATCAAATGAAAATAATACATGAAAATTATAAAAAAATATTCTCTATATGATTCCTGAACAGAAGTTTAAATATGTCATAAAATACTCATATTCATCCACAGAGGAAGTTGGAAATAAAAATGAATTTAAATCTTATTCAATCACTATAAAACAAAAATATGACATTCCAATAATTCCTATTATTATTTTTTATAAAAACAAAATATAAATACATACAAATGGATGCCCAAAGAATATTACAAAATGTGTAATAAAGTGAACACAATGATTTTATATCTCACAAGTTGCATAATGACATGAGTATTTTCAGGAAAATGTACAGCTCATTGATTTTGTTATTGTAGAAACATGATAATTTTTATGCAAACTTTTATAATACAAGTCAGTCAATAAGTCATGTGATCTAGTGAGAAAATAGTACACTTATGAAGATACTGTGGGAATAGTACAGCTTATATCCCTATAGAAAATATGTTTTCAAAATAAATACTTTAGATACTAAAAAACCCTAGATTTTTTTCAGTACACAAACAAGGAAGCAACATAAAATAACTTTACAGATACC